>PNEQ01130248.1:0-54042 GCA_003012365.1 Medauroidea extradentata | reverse complement strand
GAGATGAGGTTTTATCGCGGGAAAATTTGACTGTTTGCTGGGTTATAACATACGTTCTGCTTACCAGACGATTACTGGCTTTCGCTTGTACGTGGAGGTGTTACCCTATTTGACTATAAGCCAATGAGAATCCCGCTATTGTTTGACTTATGTTGTGTCATACGTACGTGTGACAGTCACATATGTTGCAAGAAACTACAGCGTTGTCAAGGGTAGTTTGGCACAAAACCTTTCAGCGATATACCATCATCTCAACTTATGGTATGTAAACCGGTATGTTCGTAGTCGGCGGTAACAATCCAGAATATATTTTTTTAAAGTAGTTGCGGTGAAACAGTTTTCTATGCTTATTTAAAACTTGAACAAATTTCTACCCGGGAGTGTACCGAGCGTGTTTACGGAGCGATAACTACGCCAATCTTGTGAGACTTGGGTAAGGAAGAGAGTCGAGAGGTTCTGTTCAGAGCCAAAACTTTCGGTAGTTTCCTAAGCGTTCAACGGACGGCACTCTGTCTAGCGAGCGAGAAGGAAGCGGCGAGTGAATAATAGCTATCGCAATTCATCCCAGATTCTTCTCTCCTCCTCCTCCCCTTCTTGTAGCCGAGCTGATTGACGGGGCAAATTAATACGATCAGCCCAAGGCGGAAGCAATAAAAATGTTTACGTTCCCCGGACGAACGAAAAAGGCCGGGGCGAACGTTTCGGAACTTTCGTAAATAACGCTGTCGGAAGTCAGACTGGCACTGAAAATAATGTTTCCAAATAAACATAGTAAGGAAAAAATTAAACACCCAATTTATTTCCTAGGCAAACCAGGCATTGAAACGATGAGTTAGTGCGTGTTAGCCATCTATAAAACAAATTCCTCATCGTCGCAAAACATCAGCTTTACATTCACGCGGTTGTGGATCGTACACACTTGGGTTTTGTGAAGCGAGCAATCCGAATCGAGGCAATTCTCGCGGTTGTGGATCGTACACACTTGGGTTTTGTGAAGCGAGCAATCCGAATCGAGGCAATTCTCGCGGTTGTGGATCGTACACACTTGGGTTTTGTGAAGTGAGCAATCCGAATCGAGGCAATTCTCGTGGTTGTGGATCGTACACACTTGGGTTTTGTGAAGTGAGCAATCCGAATCGAGGCAAGTCTCGTGGTTGTGGATCGTACACACTTGGGTTTTGTGAAGTGAGCAATCCGAATCGAGGCAAGTCTCGTGGTTGTGGATCGTACACACTTGGGTTTTGTGAAGTGAGCAATCCGAATCGAGGCAAGTCTCGTGGTTGTGGATCGTACACACTTGGGTTTTGTGAAGTGAGCAATCCGAATCGAGGCAATTCTCGCGGTTGTGGATCGTACACACTTGGGTTTTGTGAAGTGAACAATCCGAATCGAGGCAAATTCTGGTACAGCTCACAGTAGGCAATAAAAAAATATTTATTTTGGAATCTAGTCGGCAAGGCGATATCTGCAACTGTACGAATACATTGGGGAACACATTTGTAATACTTTCTATGGAATGTGCAGGGCCACTGGCTTTGGGTGACAAGAATTTTGCACCAATTTTATTTAATCATTTATGTGCACATCTGCAGCTCTACGTCGTGGTCATGATGGCGGAATGGTAGACCTACTGTAAATAATGTTCTTAACTACTGTATACTTTAAACTGAGCACTCACAAGTACTTCCAATAACCTAAAACTGTATTTTATTGGGGCTACGGATGTTAAGTTTCGTGAGTGATATAACTTTTACACTGTGTTTTAGTTTCATGGAAGTTTACATGATGAAAAAAGTAAAGGTAGGTCATGGCCGTCTATAGTAGAAGGCCGGAGTCTTGAATGTGGCAACACTGCATCGGAGGCCTACTGCCGGTCGCTCATTGGCTAGCCTAGTCAGTGTAGACGTGTACAAGCCACTAAAGCTGCATCTATACACGTTGCAGAGACTAGGGTGGCCAAGAAGTGACAAGTAGCAGGCGTCCAATGCAGTGTTGCCACATTCAAGACTCCGGCCTTCTACTAAAGACGGCCATAGGTAGGTAAAATAATCGCTGAAAAAAATTAAATAGTGCTCACTTTATCGTGAACAGCCTGTAACAATTGGCAGGCTCAGGGGTAACGTCTCATATGCTGAACTACTACATTTTGGTAAAAATACTTTTCACACATTTGATTCAATGCCTTACGCGCACATTTGCTTCGTGCTCAATTGTTGGATGTTTTTAACTTTCGCCTCCAAAGTATTTTCCCAGAATATCACAGCCATGTGGTGACATTATCCTGATTGGCACAGTCAAATGAGCGACGCCTCTTCACAAGTTCATGCTAGTCAATCACCACGGAGCAGAGCTGCAGATGTGTTCGTAGGATACTGAAACAAGTTGGTACAAAGTTCTTTTCGCCAAAAATCAGTGTGTCTATAAATGTTTATAGATAGTAATAAGAAGTAAAGCAGAGATGATGTTTACTATAAAACCGGTGGCAACATTAATTTCGTATGTTAAATATGTTTTCCGGTTAGGAAGTAAGTATTTTATTTTATTTTATTTTTTTTAGTTTATTAGACTGACAGATAATTTGAAACTGAACTAACGGCTTGATTAGAAATGTAGGAAACCGGTAGGGAAACGAAACATTCGCAAATTAAATAAGCCGCACACTGTAATACAATGTTGTAGGCATACTCAAGTCCTATCTATTTGTTGATCGTCAGTTGTTCTAGTAAACAGCAGCTAATGAACAAATGGTCGGGGCTTGAGTATACACAGGACTGTGGATTATAACATCCTGCTCTTTGGATTCGCGAAACATTAGGCTTATATAGATAGGAACCATTTCTACATTCATCTGGAGTGGATTCAGAAAACCGTTTAAATAAAAATCAGAATGGCTGGATCGGGAATCGAACGCGACTCCATAGTTTAACCAACCACTCTTGGCAGCAGTGCGTTGTGAACAATCATTATTTAACATTAATCGCGGAAAAATTATTTTGACTGCTATGTAATATACGTGTAGAACATACAAAACAATATTTTACTGTGTAGTTAAACGAACTCAGAGCTTGTTACACTGTTTAAGTTTCGCGCAAGGATTTAATGAACGGAGTTGTGCACAGATATATTCACTGTCCAATGCGCTAAATTTCTTCCGCTAGCTTATCTTATTTATGGGCGTTGGCTGCATCTCTTGCGAGTTTGTTCAAGCCTGCCCTGTCGAGTAACGAGCAAGAGATAATTAAGCAAACACACAGCCAATTCTGGTCTGCAAAACCTGAAGCAATACATTACAGTGCAAATAAAATTATTATTGCTATTGTACTTTGTAATCCACAACCATATAGCTCTAATTGTCTCGTGTGCACCACATAATTTTTCTTATATGTAGGATATTAGCCGCAGTTAAATACAACTAAATTAATTTATGAGTGTAAAAACTAGATACACGTAGTTGCTTTATTCTATCTGATTTATGTTATCGAGTTGTACGTAAATGTTTATTGCCACGCATGTTTAAACTTACTATTCCGAAAACAATTCATAATATGAGGGGCTTAGATTTATAGTGGCATAAGCCAGTTAACATTGTTTCCTCTTGAACAAATTTTTTGTAATCACGTGTGAAATGCAGTACATTTTGCGATACTCAAATAAGATTCAGAAATCCAGTTATTTGTTATGGAATATTATTTTTAAATGTGTATAGTGCGAATAAGAACGATACTACTAAATATTTGTGACTTACAAACTATGAACATCAGCCCTTCATTTAACAATAAACAATCAAAAATGGCCATACATATCAGTTTCATAAAATTTATGAAACCTTCATAATAAAATATACCGTGTTATAAACCTTCATTATAATAGAAACTAAAAAAAAATTACCTCTTCAGTATGCAAACGTAGCTTGTTTCAACAGTTTTTTGAACACATATAATATATTATGTTTATCATACTATAAAATAAGTAAGTAATACTATTTATAATTTCATGTCATATGCCTAGACACAGGGGGCCGGAAAATTTCGCTGATGCAATGACCTGTATGCTAGATCCATTGCCCTATGCATATTCAAGCCTTGTATATTTGTTCATTGTGTGTTGTTCCAGTAAGTAGCAGCTAGTGGGCAAATGGTTGGGGCTTAATATGTACAGGACAGTGCATTCTAACATGAAGGCCATTGAATCCGTGATATTTTCCGGCCCCTACATGTTTACATTATATAGATGGTTCGTGATAAAGGGAAATCTATTGAAACTCTAGTTACTTATTTTCTCCAGATTATTTACAACTTATTGCCATTTTTGATATCAACAAAGTTAACCTATTTACAATCAAATTGTACAGGTTATACCATATTCAAAAGTTAACTTCTGAAGTCTCAATAAATAATATTTTTAAATTATTATACTAGACAAGGTGTTATTCAAATGTACCCACTTTATTGCGAACCATCTATAGTTATGTAAAAATAATGTGGGCTACAGGAATATAGCGTACTAGCTTGTGACAAAAGTTGTTTATGGGTTATCCGCCACAAATACTCAGGTGCTAACTTTAATTGATAGCTACTAATTAATATGAAACGTATAAAATAAAATGTCCTGAAGTGGTTTTAAACAAATCAGTTGGGACTATAAAGCTTCCCCAACCCGTACTGAGTACAAAACTCACGTCAACGAACTTGAACCTTGTAAGGTGCACCCATCTACAGATAATTCACAGTTTATCAGACAAGTCGTCTAAAAATGTGAGCTAACAACATGCTTGCGAGGAAGATAGGACCCAAGCCATTGACTGATGGTCAAGTATGAAAATGGGTTAGTAGCCATAAACAAACCTCGAAGGCTATAGAGGATAGGTTAAGATAAATCTAGCGTACAGGTCACCGAACTCATGAAATAACCATGAGCTACTTACAACGGTAGAAGAATTAAGAATTTTTTTGTAAAAATTAATTTACACAGCAAACAAGTTGCAAACGTACCTATGAGTTGAACATCATTCCCTTAAAAATCAACAACAACCCTAAAATGATAACTTACGAAGGTAACCGAGAATGAGCGCATTTTCTCTTCAAAATAAAGAGTTTTGGCAGTGAATACTTTGCTTGACGTTTCATCGTGCACAAGAGCGTGTGGATAAAGTATCTTGACAGTGCAAAATTAATGTTGCAGTAATCTCGGAAGCAGTTTGACATCAATTCGAAAAGCAAAAATTTATTACAGAACGGGTTTAATGCAAACTTTGATTCGATGATTGCTGGAATTATTCCCAATATATTTAACTTGTCAGTTGAAGTAAAGTATTTGAAACGATTTTCATATAAATTGGTTTACTTTCTTTTATGTTTTTAAAGTGTAGTTGATAAAGGCTATAAAGTAATATAATTGTGTTTATAAAATGTAATAAATTCACAGACGCTTGGATATTAATAGTTACGTTTAGTAACGTGGAAATTATTAGCAATTTAAATCACACATTTTGAAATTAATTTTCGTATCAAGTTTAACAAAATCAGTTCTATAGGATTTGCAAGAACAAACACACCTTTCCCACTCATTAAAAAAGCTAATACAACTTGGGAGCAGAGTTTATTGCCCGGAGTTGCAAGCAGCAACAATTCATAAATAGGGATATCATTTTACGGTGAAAATATTTCAGTGTTTGAAAGATTTCTATATCCTATGTACAGACATGCAGCTCTTCGTCAGTAATTGATAGGGACGTACCAAATTTGTGCTATTTTCCGTCCGCAGACTAAACTGCATGCTGCTGTACGTTCTCTCGCTGTTTCCAATTGGCCCATAGTGCAGTGGCCTGCCGGAAAAATAACTTCTGACCAATAACAGATAGATACACGGTAGAATGACAGATCTACTGCAGAGTATGTATACCACTCGTAACTAACGTCAAGAGAAGATAGTTTATCGCGGGAAAACTTGACAATTTGCTGGGATTCAACTACCCGTTAAGCTTACCACAAGATTACTGTCATTCGCTTGTACGAGGAGCTGTTACCCTATTTGACTGAACCAATAAGAATCCCGATATTGTAATATTTGGTGCCTGTTATTGGCAGAGGCACGAGTATTTCGCGTATTCATCTGACAACAGCCTAGACTTCTCAATTCTATACGTGTACGGACGGAAGCCGAATATCCACTGGCTTCTAACAGTACAAACGTGTAGCAAGTGATATCTCCACGACTTGTTTCCTTATTTATAACTGACTTACAGTCGTCAAATGTGTGTTAAAACCACTCTCGTCTAATCAGAGAAGGAGGAGTGAAGTATACGTTATTGACGTTCATCCTGACCTAGAATCAACACGCGAAATAATCTTGCCTCTATACTCCGTCCACTCTAAGGTTGCAGCAGAAATAAACAATTCTAACGAAGCAAATAAAAGCAATTGAGTTATGTCTTCATTCCTAACATTGTGACTGTGCCGTTACAAACTTTACTTGTATTTTCCAATAATTAAAATGACATTTATGCTGTGCAAAACTGTTATTGTCATTCACTTGACTGAATTAGCTGCAACCTTAGAATGGATAGGGTATAGTGGTCGGCAAACAGCTACGTTGTGGAAGACGTACGTCACCCAATCGTAATTACATGTTGCAAGACACTACAGTGTTTTCAAGAGTATGTTGGCAGAAAACATTTTCGCGATATACCATCATCTTTAGTAATATTTATTTTAGTATTTGTCGCGGGGCAGCCAAAGTAGTGTTCTCAATAACGAGAATTTTTAGTGTCACGTAGCACCATTCGTGTCGCTTCTGTCGCGCTATTGTGATTCCGGCATTACAGTTATTTGAATTCTAACTTGCAACCAAAATAAGATGGGAATCCTTCGTGTCCCAACTTAACGCTCCACTGTCTCCGAGGTTTGAACTCGGGAATATTACATCCGGCACGTAGCTCTTAACTGTCTTCCTACATTTAAGTGAGTTACTGTACTAAGGCAACGCCTACACGAGAAGCAGTTACGTTTGACGATGTAGCACACACGCACATAGGTATGTGTCCCATGGGTGCAGCATGTGTTATGTCAGACCACTATACAACGTACCAGTGATCACGTTCAGGCAACTACAGAGACGGGGAACTGGCTAATTCAATCACCTCGAGACGTGTTAAACGGACGAAGAAGTCGTCGTAAAACCACACCCGCGCAGACACGAAACGTTCGACGAATTAATTAAATCTCCCCACGACGCCCTTTGCGACTCCTCCAAGCGACCTTACCAGATTAAATATTTTTTCCTCCTTGGCGGGGAAGCCGGCATTATGAAGGCGGGACACGTTCTCTTTGATGTCTGCGAAGTCAAATCCCTTTACTCCAGAGTTAAGTTTCCAGACCAACGGAAGCCTGACATCGCTAAGCTGTTAATTTGAAGGAGGGAGAGGCGTTGACAGTCACGTCTACGTTTCCGTTGCTCGGTTTCAGTTGCCAATTATTTAATTTTTTGTTTTTAATTCTTATGAGAAAAATATTAATCTGCTATTATATGGCAAATGCTATTTACCTTGTGCAATAGTACAGACCTTGTAATTTAGCAGATAACGTATAGTTACGCCACAATCAGTCAGGCATTTTTTTTATAAATTAATAAATTCCCGGAATACTTTGAAAAAAAAATCAAGAATAAGAACATGCATACGTAGAGATGGTGGTAGGCCTATATCGCGGAAATGTTATGTGCCAACATATCCTCGAAAACACTGTAGTTAATTACAACACTTATGATTGGATGATGTACGTCTGACACAACATAGCTGTCTGCAGACCAAAGTCAATGTGCTCAAAGTGTATAGTTGGAGCTTATGTTGCATGCCTTGGAAGACGACCGCTATACGCCACTGTTTGGTAAGCTGAACGTGCGCTGAAACCCAACAAACAGACAAGTTTTCCCGCGATAAAAACCATCATCTCTAGTCATACGATCCATAATTATATGTAGACGTTTTGCAAAGTAGTGCATCGTTTGTTAGCAAACAAATATTTTTGCTTGATTACCGCTTATTTTCATAACAAAACTGGTAATAATTTGGGTTTAAATAATTGAATAACCATGACGTTTATTGTTATCAAAATTAATTGGGTACAAATTATTATGTAGGGTAAACTGAACATATACCTTAATATCGTGATCAGAAAACAGGGATGGATCTTTAGACATAGTTCACTAGGTTAGCAACACAGAGCAGGCATGTGTAGTTTAGGCAATAAGTGACATATGTACCAAATATGCGACCACCACAAAAAAATTAACATATTTCTGGTACTGAAATTTGAAGCCGCTCTCTTACAACAACAATAGAAAATTGCTAGAGACGCTGGAAAATCGCGGGAATGGTTGACTGTTTGCTAGGCTCCAACGTGATATGTATAACACTGTTTGTTTCGTATCAACATTGGCTATCATTTATTTGTAGCATTATTTCTCTCTTCAACAAGCCGAGTTAGAACTGTACAGCTTGGACACACATCGTGTGTGATTCGCCACAAAACTGTTCACACGTGTCACGGTTAATATAATACAGTTAATTGGAGACTATTTTAAACATTTTCCCGATTTTCCAGTGTCTCTAAGAATAGCACAGTTGGGATAAAATAAAGTAACAAACATATTAGTTAATCAGTTTTATTTACAAGTTCAGGAATACTTTGCAGATCAATTGAGTCAGGAATCATACTGCTGGATTTTAATTTCAAAATTCAATACAAATACACATTCTCAAATATATTTCCAGCCGCCGCCCGAACTCTTCTGCCGCTTTCCGCGCTCGCACGGTTTGCACCGCAGGCTACCCCGGCCCTAGGTTCACCTTATTTGTGATAAAACAATGCAGGGATTCTTCGATATGAACATTATGTTGCTTAAAAATATTTTCAAAATCACTGTAAAACTACAGGGCGTAGTCCTTGAGGCCGCGAATCCCTATCTAACTAATTTAGTAAGTTTTATTTTTTAAATCATGAGAAGGAGCAGATGTCCTAAACCCGTTACGTAGAAATGTTGGAAATTGTTTATACTATGTAGCCTAATTTTTTTTAGAAACATACGTTTTACGTTTTATAATTTTGGACAGTTATCGACTTCAAGAAAATTAAATTAAGTCAATAAGTATCCCAAATTATAGAAACATATGTTTTGAAAAAAAAAAGTTGGCTACATAGTACAAATAGTTTCCAACATTTCTATCTAACGGTTTAGTCATATCTGCTCCCTTTCATGACTCGAAAAACAAAACTCGCAAAACCAGAATAAATAGGTATCCATGGTTACGAACGCGAGTTGAAAACAAGGTCTGCTATGCCAAGAGTTCACAAGGTCAACGCGACCAGAGCTGTGGGAACACAGGTCGTGATTCATGCTCGGAGCAGGCGAGACGTAGTACGCGCGGCTGAGGAAGGGGAAGGCCCTGCATCCTGATTGGAGGCATTTAGGATAGGAAGCATCCTGAGGAAATGGGCAATTACGGCCTTCCAGAAGGGTTCGAGGGTGCGTGCAGGGGTGAGTGAGAGAAAAGAGGTAGCGGAGGGAAAATTTATCCCCCCACCCTCCTTTTTTTTTTTTACGTTCTCGCGAGTTCAGCTATGACATGTGAGAGGCGACTTTTTTTTTTACCAACTACCGAGCGGGCAGGATCGTCATTAGTCCGGTGGCTAGGGATGCTGCATGTTGTGAGGGGGAGGGAGGGGGGAGAGGACGCTAATGTGAAGTGGCTTAATAAATCTCAACCCGATACCCTTCCCGCGGGCTCTAGGGAGGGGGGAGGCGTCCCCACGCTTAGTTCTACGTCAGTGATTCACTGCGAGCGAGCCAGTGTGTATCTGGTCTCCGAGGTAAATTACACGCTTCCTAAGCAAACCTCAAGACAAAAATGCACGCATCCGAAACTGCGAATGTTTTGCAGTGACGGACAGCTCGCGAGATCATTTATTTATTGATTTTTTTTTTTTAGAAAAAATTAAGTGGTTCCTTGTTTTCACCGTTCGGTAACTCGTAAGAGCAACGATTTGTCGTGAAAAAGATCTTTTCACCGAATTGTTTCTGTGCCTTTACGTACACATCTGCAGCTATGCGTTAAGGTTATTGGCAGTGTCTTTGTTCAGACCCAGTTCTCATTTGACTGCACCAATCAGAATAAAGTTATTGCGACACTATAAGTTTGTGATTTGTCAATAGATCCACAAGACAAGCGAGAGTTAAAACACTATCACTAGAGACACTGCTAAATCGCGGGAAAAGTTGATTGTTTGCTAGGCTCCAACATGCTATGTATAACACTGAAGGTTTTGCACCTCTATTGGCTATCATTTATATGAAGCACCGTGTCCCTCTTCAACAGACCCAATTAGAACTGAACAGTTTTAAGACAGGACGTATGTGATTTGCCAGAAAACTGTTCACACGTGTCACGATTGAGATACTAGGCCTATAGTTTATTGGAGACTATGTTAAATATTTTCGCGATTTTCCAGTGTCTCTAACTATCACTAGAGACCTGAAAAATTCGCGTTTTCATTTGGGCACAAACTATAATTCCAACAACTGTATGCTTGTGTTACTTTCGCAATTGGCCTCTGACTGATTTGACACCTCCTGAAAGTCTCTGAGCCAATAATTAAATCGTAACTTATACAGACCTCTAACACTTTAACGATAAGCAACTAACGAACATAAGTAGGGACCCTGGTTTTTCGCGGAAATAATTTTGCCTCACTTTGTTTCAGTGCCTTACGTGGTTCGTGGTCAGTGATTGGATATTTTAACTTTCTCGAGCCTTGGGATTTTACCGGCAAATCACAGTTGTGAGGTGTTGCAGATACTTTATTGTAATTGGCTCAGACGAATGATATACGGCTTTTCATATAGACATGCTGCCAATAACCACGAAGCAGAACTGCAGATGTGCACGTAAGGCACTGAAACAAACTGGGGCTAAATTATTTTCGCGAAAAAACCAGGGTTCCTAGTCATCAGCTGTCTGCTTAAGTTCTCAAATATTCTTGCAGGCTAGCCTACAGGTTAGTGAACTCGCGAATTTTTCCGGTCTCTACTTATCATTGACCACGAAGCAGAGCTATAGATGTGCACATAAGGTATGATTTTTGAAAGAACTGTACAATGGGAGTGCATGACTGGATTGAGTTTCTTGGAAATACTCCATTGCAAAATAAATGACTGTCAAAGAAAACTAAACAAATAATAGAAAACCTTTGATTTCTGATTTTTATTTGTTATTATTTTAATTTATTATCTGTTTGTTCCTTGTTTTATTTGACCCGATTCAATTTTGGAATTTCATGTTGTGTGCTGACTAAAGCATACTCTGCTTATTTATGGTTCCCTATTATTTGTTTAGTTTTATTTGGCAGTCATTAATTTTGCAATGGAGTATGTCCTAGAATCTAAATCCAGTCATGTATATAAGGCATTGAAATAAAGTAGTGCAAAAAGTTTTAACCACAAGTTCGTGACCAATAACACATTGATGGTCAGGGAATGTTGACTGTTTGCTAGGCGTTAGTGTAACATATTCGTGACCGACATTCTCCCTTCGTTAACGGCGTCTTCCAATAAGGCGGGCGAATTATAATTGGTACACCACATTTGTGCTGCGTCTGTAAATACATAATCTCTGTCACATGACCGTCGTACAAACATAGACGGTGTTGAACGATTACACTGGTTTGTAAAATACACCGGCAGGAATCCACAGGCTTAGATGATGCAACAGGAGCTGTGTGTATCTTTAAATACGTTTTAGAGAAATACTCCGTAGTCTTCCTGGAGTAGACAATTACTAAAGTACGCACAGTTAGTTAATATTTACATTCTTATTTCGAAAATATTTTCCTAACCGTGTCTCAAGTTCCAACCTTATTTTATCTTTTGTTTTTTCTTTTCTCTAATTTGTTTGCAGACAAATAAATATAAAAAACAATTTTTTTCCAAGCTGTAGAAAACGAAACGTCAAAGAATTCTTGCCTTCGTTGATGTTTACGGAGTTTGATTATTAATTTGTACAACCCGTGTCCTTTGTCCTCTCGGGCGGGATAGATCGTGAAGTAAAGAAAAATGTCATCACAGAGAAGAAATGAACATTTCTTTTGTTCGGAGATGGGAACATTTCTCGAATAAATTTTACGGCGTGATAAGCTTCAAATACCGGCATATTTCAATTCGTTTTGCTATTGGGTTTTGGTTTAACAAATACGCATTGAAGGATTCGGAATGATTAAAATATGCCGTTACACTCTTTGTCAGAGCAAAATGTTCGTTGCTGCAAAGAAAGTTTTCGTTTAAAAGTTGCAGCTACACAACAAAAATGGTGTTACTATTAAGACCTTTTAATATAAATCATCATAGTAAAATTAGCTGTGGCATTTTTAACACAAACTTTGTGGCGAAAAAATTATTATCTTTGGTACGAAGGAACGTTTACTATTTACAAACAAATATTTTTAAGGAAAAAACGCAGTAGCATTAAACATAAATTATTCAAAATTTTATTTGCTATAAGGCAATATTTCTTAACCACAAGCTAAATCTACTTAAAGAAAAATATTTATCTGTTGTAATGGAGACGTTTTTACGGTGTAAACAAGGAACTTATCACGAGTTGCATAGTGTGAAGTATAAATGGCTCTTCACAAGAATGCAGCCAACAAAGAAACAACAGAGGCTAGTGAGTGCATACAACTATAGAATCTAGAATGCAGGACACTGAACTTGGAAATTTCCCTGTACTTAGTCCTGATGTTTAAAACATGCTAGTGTTATACAACACATTATTTATATTGGCATATTTTAGCAGCGAGGTTTAACCGGCGGCCCTTGATAGTGTTAACCACACATTTATGTTTGTAACTATCTTGAAAAAAGTCATCTCATCATTATTTTTGTGTTTAGTTATTTTAATATTGTTATATACTTTTTATTTTTATTTATTTAATTTATTTACCCACGCATAGTTCAGCCATGGGCCGGTTTGCAACAAATACATGTTACATTGCATGAGATAATTCACATTTGCACAGAAAGAGATAAAAAAAGATAAAGTGATAACATTTGCCTTGAAGTTAACCCCTTAACATAAATTGCTTTAAGATAAACAAATTTAATTACCTGAACAAAAAAATATTACCAATACAAACATTGCATATTAACAATACAACCGTTTCAGTGAATTTATGTCTTCTAAATACAGAGTTGACCTTTAGCCTATTCTATTCAGAAGTTACAGAGTTTTCTCCCTATACCCATAAGGTAATCTGTATCGTGGGTGGAATTATATTATACAGCACAGTCATTCACAGTTTAAAATTTACGTACACTAGACTTCACACTTGGAAAGGTTTGTATTATTTTGGAACTTGCAAAATAATTGTTATAATTACGAAATTTTTAAAGTCACAGATTTTTTAAAAATTAAAATAATGTTGCTCTAATTTGTTTCAGAGTCTTACGCACACTTCTGCAGCTCTGTTTCATGGTTATTGGCTGGGTGTCTTTGTTTAGACACGCCTATCATTTGACAGCACCAATCAGAATTAGGTTATTATAACATCATACGTCCGTTATCGGCCAGTAGATCACCAAGACAAATTACAGTTAAAACAACCAATCACTGACCACGAAGAACAGTTGCACATCTTCACATAAGGCATTCAAACAAAATCGTGCAAAAATCTTTTCACCATAAAATCGTGGCTCTAGTAATCAGTAGAGACCTGCGAAATTCGCGTTATTTTCTGACAGCTGACTAGACTCCAAGTGACTATAGGCTTGTTCGACATCTCCCGCTGGCCGATATTGTCGTGACTTGCCGCGGAGAATACTTACACGGTAGAGAGGCCAATCTCTGTAAACACGTAACACACGCCAGTGACAACACATAAAAGTTCGTGGCCAATTGAATATGTTATGTATAGGAAAGTGACGTTTAGTCTGCTACAAAATGATAATGTGAATTTTGCATGTCTATAGTTATTTGGTTTCTAAAACCTTCAACCGTGATGTATCTATTTGTACAGTAGCTTGTTACAAAATAAAACCGTTTACTCATTTCATGTTTGTCAACCTGTATCCCCGGGGGCGTCGTGTTTTTAGTTATATCGCTGCGACTGAGCTCTACACGAAATTTTTCTCCCCGCTGAAGGTTTATTATTTATTTTCCCCGGGACATGTATGAGGTTTCTCTCTGCTCGCCAAAACCGGAAAGCTCAAACCCGCGTCAGAAATAACGGATGCGAGCGAGGCGAATTGACAGAGGTTGGTTCTCGCGAGACGTTATAAGCGAGTGAAAGGCAGACGTGATCGCCGTAGTGAGCAAGCCGCCTGATGAGATACGATAAAGCGATCTATCGATCTATCGATATTTCCCGCCGGCTTGGCAGCGGCAAAACGAAGAAGAAAAAAAAGCCGGTCTACATGTTTCTAAAAGGGATGAAAAATCTCCGGGAGGAAATACCATACTGGAAAGAAATTGAACTGCTCATGTTCTAATACCAGTGGGCAAAGGAACAGCGCTCACTTGAATTGAAAAAGTATACATCTTAAACCTACAATAAGAGGAAGAGTGGGGAGTTACTGAAGGACAGAGAACAAGCAAAGAAAAATCTGATATGCTTGGCAAAAATATATTACAACGCACTTCAAATCAAAAGAAGAAATCCCCCATTAGTATGGCTTTTTGTCCAGACAGCCGAGCGACGCGCAGAGATTTGGGAGGTAGAAGTTATTTGTACACATCTGCATCTTTGCTTCGTGGTTATTGACAGCATGTATTTATATAGAAGCATAGTTTTTTTGACTGTGCCATTCAGAACAAGGTTACTGCGATACTACATATCTGTGATTAGCGGGTAGAATCCCTAGACGCTGAGAATTAAAACTAGCTTATCGTTGCAAAAATGTTTCCCAAAAATCAGGGGGTTCTAGTCCTGGCTGCAACGGACATGGCTCTGAGGATACAATATAATATTGTAGCTATTACCCGCGACTTAGTTCACGTTGTTTTCAATTTAATGTGTCTTAGAGTCGCACAAAAGTTCTGTCTAAATATTCCAAAAATTGCCTTAAGTAATTCGTAAATGACAACATATTTTCAAAATATATTTCTTTAAATTAAAGGCTTTGATAGAAATTTTTCGACACTTCAAATTTCATGTATGTAATAATACTAACACTTTTAATAATATTAAGAATTATAAATCACAATAAATTTTTATATTTGTTAAACAAAGTTGTAACTTTTTTCAATAGTACAACATAATTTTAAGGGTAATCAACAACTGCTTTAGTAACATTTTGATAAATAATTTTTTTCACTAAATTGTTTGGGTTCCCTGTTTTGCCCCTCCTACCACACACACACACACACACACACACACACACACACACACACACACACACACTCTCTCTCTCTCTCTCTATATATATATATATATATATATATATATATATATATATATATATATATATAATTTTTGTCAGAAACCATTGTAGGTGCTCGCACAACTCACCAACGTTTCAACGCAATGGGATGAATGGTTTAGGAGCGCATACGTTATAAACATACATTCCTATATACAGTATGTCCAGAAACAGCTGAATTATAAGTACACCACACGAATCCTGGGCTAAATTGGAGACGAAAATGTAAGTGGTAAAATGTTCAAGACATTTTTACATGTACACTGTGGCAAAATAGTACTGCAGTTAGTCCCATCTAGCACTCAACAGATATCTGGTTCTGATCTGCGTATTAATGGTACAAATTAAAATCCCAAGCAGTCTTAACATGGTTGTACGATTACTTGACGTATCACGCATAAAATAATACGTAGAATGGAGTTCCATGCAGTGTTGCCACGTTGTGCATGGAAAATATAGAAATTTTGGCCACTAGCATTATCGTCTCAGATTTAGCCCCAGGATTCACAGGGTGTGCTAATTATGCGTTTGTTTCTGGACATTATGCGTATGAATAAAGTGTATATATATACACACACCTATATACATTTGTGTACACACACATAAAATTTGACAACTATTCTTCACAATTCGAACATCTTAACTGGATTTATTTGCTTGAACATATTCCATTGCGAAATAAATGACTGTCAAAAGAAAACATAAAAAGCAGAGTATACTGTAGTCAACAGGATAGATAAACAACATGAAATTCGAAAACTGGCATCGGGTCAGATATACCAATGAACAAACAGAAAATAAACGAAATTTTGGAATTTCATGTTGTGTATGTATCCTGTTGACTAAAGCATACTCAGCTTGTTGATGTTTTATTGTCTTATTTTTAGTTTTCTTTTGACAGTCATTTAATTTGCAATGGAGTATGTCCAAGCGAATAAATTCAGTCATTCACTCCCATTGCGCAGTTCTTTAAAATATCATAACAAACATCTTACACGTGATTCTCGTGTTTAGAAACTGCCAGTGGCGAAGTGTTGTCGCTTCACAAGGAATGTGGCGTTAGATCTGGCTACATGCTCTTATGACGTGACGTAAACAAGCCTGCAGGAGTCAACTAGTAGAGTATTCTCCTGTTACTGACGTGGTGTGACAGGAGAGTTAGCTCCTCGCTTCTTACACGCTACTGGCTGGTGAGATTGCATGTCACAAACAGTCTAATTGCTGAACACACAACGCAAGACTTGTGTACAGTCGTGGAACACTTCCACGAGTCCACACACAAATATACGAACGATAGATGTCTGAACATTTTGAGAATTAATTTTAGCATAACATATATTTCAAATGCATACATGTTCCTGCCATATTTATAATTGAATTACAGGTTATTACTCACGTTGTAGAGAACTCTGAATTAATAGCAGATATAGGCTTGCAAGGATAAATAAACAAGCCTTCGGCACACTGGAGTATTGCGAAAATATGTAAAGTCAATGTAGTCGCCAATAAACTGTAGTATATTTACCATACTATTATCGGACTATGCAATTTGTGACACATTCGAACAGTTTAGGACGAATCACACACGTTCTCTCTCAAATTTGTGCAGTTCTTACTGTTTCTGTTGAAGAAAGAAACAGTGCTTCAATTAAACGATAGCCAGTATCGATTCAAAACATTCAGTGGTATAATCAGCACCATGGAGTTAAGCAAACGGTCATGTAAATGTGACTTTCCAGTGTCTTTAATAATCCCCTTCCTATCAGGTTTTGGATCAAACCAACTACTCTATGGCCGATGGATGGTTAAGTGATTGTCGAGAATCTTCTAACATAGGAGTCTAGCCTGCTTGTCATGTAGATGGGAACATTTTCCTGTATCTTCCAAACAAGGCTCAATCACTGTGATTTTTTAACAAACTCGTTTGACAGCGTGGCTGGGTCCTTAAGTTAACTGGTTCCTATTTAAATTGTTTCAAGATGATAATTATTCAGATTTAAAAAGAAAGAGCTGGTATCATAAAACTGTCTCGTAGATATGTTAAAAAATGTATTTAGTATGAAGTATATTTTTCACAAAACCAGAATTATGTAGTTTGGGCTAGTTATCAACTAGAAGGCAAGGAAAGAGTATTTATTCAGGGCATGTAAAACTGTGATCCAATTGCACATGTTGCTTCAGGGTCACAAACCAATGACAAATCGCAAAACAGACTGGTCATTTTAGACTAAAATGTCCGTATCACCTTAAGAAACTCTCACAAACATGATACTTCGTACATTTGTATTATTTGGTCTCCTCTGAAAATTACTTTGTGCTACAGTACCTGCAGTTAGAGAAAACCTTTAAATTTGCCTTTATGGTTGATCAGCGAGAACTACCTTAGATGATTTACGGTATTACGAATACATTCACATTGACTGTTGTATTCGAACTTACATGTTTGCTTCCAACAAGTGATGCAGCAGTTCAGTATTTATATCCTGTCTACCATCAAATACAGAAATAGAAAAGGGAACACGACTGGACCATTGAGAATGGATGAAAAGAGGAGACACTTTAACTCCAGAGGTCATGACCAAATATTCTGCTTCAACAGAGTTGTTAACACTAATATCTTGCATGTACAAATCGAACTGCAACAACAGGTGTGTATGTGCAGGAAACGTGAGCTGCAGTGTACTGCCATGTGTCGACGTTGTCAGGGACATCCATGTGAACATTTTGAAACAGCTTTCGAACTTAAATCTGATGACGAATGACAGCGTGACTAGCAAATGAGACAATATAAGTAACATTTACAAGTATACCAGTTTACAATGATCAACTTTAACCCTGATTACTTACTTAAATTTAAATATAGGAAAACTTAAGAAACAACAAATTTCTGTATGACAGTATGTTTTGTGTCTACCTATAGGCTATGTCTGTGGGGGAGAGGTATGCATGGAGGGGATGTCATAGAGACATGTGGCGAGGGGGTATGCCAACAGGAGAGCGGGTATATCTTAGAGACATCTGAGGGAGTCGTCCCAGCCAATTACATTTACCTAATTCCTTCCTCAAGGGGAACCTGCCCATCGAAGGACAACATACCCAACCAGTTCCCCTCCTGGGCTCCAAACAATCACGTGACATTTCCCCTTCTACTCCAACCAATCAGCGACAAAAATTGGTAAAGAGGAGGAGAGGGGGCTTGGGAGGGCAGGTGTTACCAATCAACAACCAGGTAGTGGCCGGGGAGAGGTGGGCAACCAGGTAGGGGTGGAGGGCAGGAGCAGCTTCACTAGCATAACCACAACGACCACGTGGTTCCTACTGGGAGCATAGAGTGTTGCAGGCCCTACTAAACACGCTTTGTCCCACCCGCTAAATATTTATTTATTAACAATTCGCGTTATTTTATACGTATGTATGCCTTCTGGTCGGGAAGTTATTGGCCTCTCTAGGTTACCTGGCGTCCCGATCGGAACTTTACGCCTGACTACGGGCCTTTCAACCAAACATTATTTTGTGAATTGTGCACTAAATATACGAAAGGAAATGCTTACTTTATACAAATACCGAGTTATTTCATTTTAAACCTATTAATTTCATTTAGATGAACTTGTTATATGGGATGCAACATGTTGAAGAAGGATAATTTGGGTTTCATGCATTTTATTAACATTCATGATTGATGCTGATGTAATGGATACTTGTATAAAAATTCTTAAGACAAGAAATGTATACAATTACATGCTTAAATTTTTTAGTTCGAAACATTTAAATATAGCCAATTATTTCTGAGAAAAGTGCGAAAAATTCGATTTCGGCCAACATTTGCCAAATGGTGACCGTAGTACAAGGTATTTTTGGTACGTTATTCAGTAAACCAAATAATAGACGTGTACCAAGTTTAATATTTGTGAGAGTTTTTAAATGTATTTTTTCCTAATATTACCGAACTAAAATTGGAATAAGACATAGGACCGTCGAGTCTACTATAAACATTTTGACCCTCTGTTAAGACAATCCTTTCAATCGAAAACATCAATATAAGACACCTTGAAACTTTGCAGATTCATTTTGATGAGCAGTTAGCCTTTGTACTCCTGTACATGCGAATTACTTTCGAGATTGGGTTACCTTGTGTTAAATATGTCAAACTAGTCATTGAGTATAGTAAACAAATAGCAAACCTGCATGAAAACACTGACTCCCGCGCTACCTTTGTTATGTATACAACTGGCCATTCACTGTAGCAGCAGGCAATGTACAAGTTGTGAGGACAGCATGTACACAGGACTGACAGCCGGCAGGTAATTCAACCCGCGAAATTTCCGTGTTTATAATCAAAGTCGTATCGTGTTCATCGAGGCCATGTGATTCTAGGATCGGTACAGACACTGATTTTTGGCGATAAGAATTTCGTACCAACTTGTTTCAGCGTCTTACGTACACATCTGCATCGCTGCTTCATGGTTATTGGTAGAGGTAGGTCAATTTCGCGGATTCATCTGTCAACAGCCTAGACTTGTCAGTCCTATACACCCACTGGCCACAACCGATTATCTATTGGCTTATAACCGTACAAGCAGGTAGCAAGCGACAGTACTTGCCATTATTTCCTTATTTACTACTGGCTTGCAGTAGTCAAACGCGTTTCGTAACAGCCGCCAGCAAGTCACAGACATGACAATGAAGTATACATAATTGGCGTTCAACCTGACCTGGAATGTATCTGCGGAATTTACGTCCCTCTAGTTATTGGATTACATGAATTTGTACAGAAACGTCTCTCATTTGACTGTGCCAATGAGAACAATCTTACTGCGACACCGCACGTCTGTTATGTGCGGGTAGAATCCCCAACGAGCCGCTGATCATGAAGAATAGTTGTAGATGCGCGCGTAAGACATTGAAACGAATTTGTGCAAAATTCTCTTCACAAAAAATCAGTGGCTGTAAGTTTCATAGAGTTATGCACAACATAGCGACTTTCTTCAAATGGTAGGGGGACTGAAAGGATGCTGAGACGTTGGTGAGAGGATCAGGTACTCAACCCGATACGTCGCAGAATTGTACACCCGCTCCTCGTCGGTAAGAGTACTCTATCTCTGCGACTTGGAAATCTGGCCGAGGGTTTTTCTACCCCATTCCCTTCCTGGCCATCGTCGTGAGAGCACACGGACACTTATCCAGATTGGAAGGTATTTGTTGTGGGTTCCGCAGTTTGAAGGAACGCTCTAGCAGTCCGTACTTCGATTAGAAGATCTGGATCTATTTTCTTTCGTTTCCTTTTATTTAAAAAAAATTACATAGAGTATGTTGGGAACTTCCTCGCGTCTTTTCTTACCCAACGTAGGCCCTGAAAAATGTTGTGCCGGAACTATCCTGCGATAGAAGTGTCGGGAGTGAGTGTTCGGTTTTCGTTTAGAACAACTGGGTGAAGTAAACCGGGGATGAAAAAAACCGAAGCTTCTAGTGTTTAAGAAATATATAGCGATCACCTTAAACTGAGGACTTTTGAAGACCGCATTTCGATAACATTAATAAAAAATACATTATTTATTCATGCCTAAGATGGATATCTTTATGTTTTGTGAAATGTACACTGTCAAACAACTGAGGTATTTAAGCTAATTAACTCTACATGCAAACGAAAATTACTCCTCACGTGTTAAGTTACACAGCTGGTATTGTAATTTTTCATTATATATTGGCGCAGACCCTCTATGGCAATCCAACATAACGCGCGACTGAATTTTTCGAGTAGTTTGTGTAGCTAATAAATTGCCGTGTGGAGATTTCCACGCATGTTCATAAACTAGCTATCCCGCACAAGGTTGAGCAATATTCCTACACAATTGATGAGTAAAATTGCCAGCTTTTTTAGACTGTATAAATTGTGTTTATTACTTATCATTCTATGTTTTTATTAATACGTACAATATTGAACAAGTTAGACGAATGTGGGAAAGCAACAAGGATTAAAAAAGTGTTTACTTTACCGTGATTAGCCGATAACGTAAACTACGACTTGTCTGTCAGTTCTCTGTTGATAGCTATAGTAAAAGACAAGACTGAAATATTGCCGAAGGTAATTTTTTACATTACATAGTTCTGTGTCCAAGATGTTAAACGAAGTGTTTAAAATCCTTAAATCCAGAATACATACATTTAATTAAATAGTAAATTATTTTGGTTTAAATAACATATTTATTCAATCTAAAATATTTTATATGGTAAATAATACTGCAAGAAAGAATGTTTTACACAGGTGTAAACGATAAAATGTGCGGTACATGTAAAGCTATAGGTGTGATTGAATTCACCCAACTTAAAAATATTACTTTTAGGATGATTACAAATGATACACACGTTTGTCGAAATATATGATATATTGACCAACTCAACATTTTTTCACAGTACGTGCAAATAAGTCTTAAGTTATAGGCGCTGTCGTAAATACTCTAGGTTGTCGACATAGCAAAATACCTCCCTTTCAAAAGAAAAATAATTTTTAAAATGTCGTGATTATACCTTGATTTAAATGGTAGTATTTTGAAATGACTGTCCCAACATACCAGCTGAACTGGAGAATAAAGATTAGTTACACTGTCCGAAAAAAGGATGTTATAAAATTTCCAGTATAGTTATCTTGTTGTTTTTTTGTAAATGAAGAACATAAAATACGAACATATTCTGTTAACTCGTCAAGTTTATTCTAACTATGCAGTTCAATGTTATATAAAATTAATTTCGTACGGCATACGAAAATTTAATACTAACAATGGTTAAACAACATATAATTTTTATTTTAAGTTATTTGTCTACAGTCATTGTTTTAGTTCAATATATAGCATGAATAAATACGCAAGGGTTCTTAAGCTGTATCAACATTATCACTTAGTAATTTTGTAATACTTTTGAATTTACAAGCTAGACTTGGCTTTAAAACGTAATTAACGTGGGTACTTACCGCAGAGATGGAAACAAACAGAGGAAAATAGAAATTATTTTTAAACTAAAGCTTCACAGGTCTTTTGTAATTCCTCCGCAGCTTGTTTACGGACGGTTTAGTTAAAATTCTAGAAAAACAAAAGGGGCGAAAGAAACAG
This sequence comes from Medauroidea extradentata, assembly GCA_003012365.1. Classification (NCBI taxonomy): domain Eukaryota; kingdom Metazoa; phylum Arthropoda; class Insecta; order Phasmatodea; family Phasmatidae; genus Medauroidea; species Medauroidea extradentata. The sequence goes on along the minus strand of PNEQ01130248.1, from coordinate 31,474 downwards.
AACAAATAAGAACAACCGCGCTTTTGGTTTCGACCATGGGGAATTTTACCAGGGGAAAATATATTTGTAAGAGGAACGGAGAAGGGGGAGGAAGAAAGGGTAAAGTCGGCGTGAATAATTCAGCAGCGACAGTTAGAAGTGGCGCGGGGAGTGAAATAGGGCCGACATGATCAGGCGAGAGAGTTGAAGTTACAACCGCGGCGAGGTGCTCCTACATGTTTAATCCGTCCCGCGAGTGTTTTCCTACGCCTCGGCCGGAGATGTGCTCCTTCAGCTCCGCGTAGCATCCCGATGGTGATGGAGGGATGTTGGGGACGGGGGGCGCTTTGTAATATGCATTTAGCCCGCCATCTATCAGCTGCTCGCCATCGCAGTCATCTCGGGCTAGAGGTGTCGCTGCTGGTTGGCCCGGAGATGCTTCTTTGGTAGATACATTGAATTAGTCCGAAGAAACTTTAGATTTCAAACTCTTGCTAACGTAGGTTTATTTCGTGGTTCGTTGCTTGTTCTTGAAGGTCGTCATGAATCAACAGCAGACCTGAACGAAAACACTATTGACTACCGCACTACCTTACCACAGGAACAACTGACTACTTACTGGAGCGGCAGACAATTTAGGCCTACAAGCAGCTGAGGACCAGGGGCTGATCCAGAGGGAGGGGGGTGTCATTGGAGCAATGGCCCTTCCCGAGACCGTTCTAAAGAAAATAAATGCCAAGTAAAATACTGAAAAATATTACCTTACACTTTTTCTAAAGCTTTATAAAATACCACACAACATTTACAACGCTATCATGGTTCCATGATTTTCTGTTGCAACATATACTGTAAAGTAGTAAATAATAAATAGATAATTAAATAATTGATTATACAATATAAAATAAAACTTTATAGTTTCTAGACTCGAAAATGTTTTGTGCTATATTTAACTTAGTTTGCTTTTCAGTAAAATTATTGTATGTATTTCAAGTGCCAACACAATTATAGATACACATGGATGCAGAAAATTAAAAGTTCATCTAATTATTTTATATGAGCAAAAAGGTTTTAACTTTATAAAATATAATTTTTTCTTAAAAATATTACAATGTATTAAAGTGGTATATTAGACTTTTTGTTCAGAAACTCGTTAAATAGCATAATTTTGTACCTTAAAACCCGAATTTCTTTTCCGGGAGAGGGCTCCCAGACCGCTCGTTTTTTGCTTGAGTCGTAGATATTTATATCTTTAAGGCATGTTCTTCCCCCCCCTCCCCAAAGACACAAAGTTGGTTCTGCTCCTGCTGAGGACAGAGTGTACACAAGATTGTGGAGTGCAGTCGTTGAACTCATGAGAATTTCCGGGGCTCTGTTCTTGGGATTCCCCGTAAGACCTTCTACACTGGTAATTATCAGAGACTCGGCAATTTTGGAGGTTCAGCGACCTGCTGATTGGCTTCCCTATGCACACTCTCTCCTTGACTTTTTGTTCATTGGCTATTGCTGAGTTATGTGGTCGTTGTACGTATGACAAGATAGTGCAGGTGTCACAGTTTTTTTTATGCAGGTTTGCTATCGGTTCACAGACCTCAAGGAAGAATTCAGTAAACGCTGGCCCAATCGCGGACGTAACTACTACACACAGTTGATTGAAATCGAACTTTTCTTCAAATGAATTTGCGAAATTTCCATATTTCTAGCAATTATACCACGGTAGTGGTTGTTGCTAGACAGGACTGAAGTTGTCGACAACCAAACAGGATTGTGCGCAAGTAAACGTTACAGCCACTGATTCTCAAGTCTGCAGATGACTAGAGACACTGGAAAATCGCAACAATATTTAACATAGTCTCCAATAAACTGTAGTATCCCAGTCGTGACACGTTGAACCGACCTTGTCGGTTTGACCGGCAAGTTTTTACGTCGCCCGAAAATTTTGGACACTTCAAATTTCCAGCTACTAAAATATCGACTTTATTTTACATCTGTATATTCTCCGCAGCTAAGTTTTCAGCATTTCACGTCAATAGAAACACTTACGTACCTAGTGTTCCAGCAATCCACTTGTATTAGTTCGGAACATACGACGCAGTATGTAAACACGACGTTTCACCTACATAGACTTGATGTGAATTAAGCAGAGACACAGGTGCAGAGAGTCCAACTAACTTCGTGCTACACTAGCGCACTCAAGTGAACGGCGCCGTACATCAAGAGACTGTTCTTCGTGTTATTATAATTATTTTTCTTGTCAATTTCTGAAATTTATAAATTGAGATATTATGTAATTAATTTTCTACACACCGAGTTGTACAAAGTCTGTATTTAGTTTTCTTAGTGTATTGTCAGGCTTACTAGTGATAATTATTTTATTGTAATTTTGTGTTACTGTTGCTCCGCCATGTTGGGCGGACTATTTTCAGGGATTTAATAATCGCTCGCTGTTAGTATAAAGCTTCGTGGATTTCTCATATGTGCGTTCAGTCGGCTTCCAGTGAAATGTAAGTGTCAGTATTATTATTCGTTATTGTAAATGTGGAATGGGTTGTTATGCTGCAGGACTTGTAATTGATTAATTTTCGGCACCTGTTTAGTTATTTGTTATTTTTCTTGAGTTGAAGTCCTGTAGCATAATGGCCCAAGTCCTAGTGTTTCGTTCGTGTTTTGCTGTTCGTGTTATTTTTTTCTCCTATTTACTTAATAATTCAGTTTAACTTTCGCGTTCGGGTTTTTCAATGTTTAACTTCTAGTAACTTCTATATTTTCAGCTTTCAGAGAGAGAGAGAGAGAGAGAGAGACAGAGAGAGAGAGGCAGACATTTAAATATTTTGAGTTTTGTTCGTATTTGTTAATTAATAATTGCTGGCGTGTAATTTTCAAGGTTAGACCTTTGCAGAGAAAGTAAATGTAGAGCAGATCATTTATAATATCTGGATTGAGTAATTTTCATGCACTGTATGTGCCTGCTTTGAAACTGTGTTAGGTATTGTATGCATACTACCGAGGTATGGGACTCGGTATATTTTGCTGATGTATGTGTTTTGGGGCGGTGTCCCCGTGGTGTATGTGTGTTTCGGGGCGTGTGTCCCCCTGAAGTTTACCACCTATAAGTAGGATAGGGGTTTTTTCAGACTTGTGGTCGTATTGTGTATTCGCTACTGAGGTATGGGACTCAGTTAGCAATGTTCTTTGTTATTGTTAAAGTTAGTTTCCTATAAGGATAGGGCTAGCACATGTGTAATATTTGTCTTTGTCTTTCGCTACACCCTTTGTAGTACTCTCATTTAGGCCTTCACTGAGTCATTTTATTCAGATGGACAGATTAACTTATATTTCTACACGCCTGTTTATAGAAATTCATAAAGTTAATGTTTAATGTTATGCCTGTACTTTCATATTTTTATTTATATTTACACTTTTTGACTTGTGTTGCTGATTATTTGAGTTTGTAAAATGGTTAATGGGTAGGTTGATGTTTTGTTATTTGATTTTTAGTTTTGAATAAATCCCTGTTGGGATTGAACCCGATATTTGATCTTTAATTGAAGTTGTAGTTACAGTATACCTTTCCTTGATTGGATTATTAACGTGATTTTGATCGCTGCTATTGATGTTTGATTGGTATTACTTTACTGAGGTGCTAGAAGTTACGAGTTTGATTTACTTATGTGTGAGGATTACTTTTACCTTAGCTCCCTTGCAAATATATAGGGGTTCGCCACCCTCCTTACCTTGTTTTTATAATTTTGTTACCGTCACCAGTGGTTGAGGTGCTAGCCCCTAAGTAGGGGACGGTACAACGTGTAAACAGTTTTCTGGCCTGTCACACACGTTCTGTGTTAAAATTGTAAGATCTAGTTGGTTCTGTTGAAGAGGGACACAGTGCTTCATATAAACAATAGCCAATATAGTTGCGAAATCTTCAGTGTTATACATGGAATTATGGAGCCTAACAAACAATCAACTTTTACCGCGATTTACCAGTGTCTCTACAGATGCCAATTATTTCAAGAAAGTCAGATACCAGTATTATTTTCATGGCCATTGGTAAACAGTTCGTTTATTAGGAGTGTACAGCTATAATTATGTGCAACCCTACCTGACACTGAATTTCGGAGATTTTTTTCACCCAACTTGTTTCAGTGTCTTTCGTACACAGCTGCAACTAACTATACTCCATGGTTATTGGTAGCGTGATTTATGTGGAGGGGACGCTTATTTTACTGTGCCATTCATAACAAGGTTACTGCGACACAACAAGTTTGTGATTAGCGGGTGGTAGAACCCCAAGGCGCTAAAAGTTAAAAACTTCCGGTCATTGACCGCGAATCAGAGCTGCAGTTGCGCATGCAAGACATTGAAACAAATTGGTGCAAACATATTTTCGCCAACAGTACATTCTCTGAAACAGTTGTTACAGCCTGTAGTGAGGTCAAAACCACATAGGTTTGTGATCTGAGTAGGTAATTTTTGTTATACGTCAACACAAGTACATTATTATGTTCCCAAATATTCTGAGTTATTTTGTTTATTTACAACTGACAATCTTACTGGCTTATTTGTGCATTTGTTTATGTTATGTCGACTCATGTATAATCCATATGGTAAAATTAGTGGAAATTACTTGGAGTTTGAATACGTAATTGTTATTTGTAGGACTACATAGGTTCGGAATGGTATATGCCCAGTTAAAGTATGCAAGTATCAATGTTATTATTGTTTGTAAAAAATATAAACACAGATTTCATTTTTTAACCTCAACAGTTTTAATTCATGATACTTATATTAACAAAAAGTACTTTTAGTTGTGGCAAATTTACTGTACAAACGATTGGTAGTGTAACATACATTTATTTTCTTCTGGCATCAGGCGACAGAGATAAGAGTGCTTATGCGTTTTGTGAATATATATTTATAAAGTAAAAGTCAATTTCGTTGATTTTGTTGTTAAAAGTAACCCCTGAACAGAAACTTTTGCGACACGAAGTGTCAAATTTTTTTCTTTTGAGCTGCATCAATTAGTCAACTTTTAAAAAGTCATCTTTGAATTCGATAGTAGAACACTCAATGTCTTCGATCCATATAACAGAAAATAAATGTTTAACAAATCATTTACAATTTGCTAACGCAAGTTTTTTTTTTTTTTTTTACTTTTTCCAGCGCATTCTTTGTCCAGTTAGATTTATAACTCTTAACTCTTTGAGGAACAAATTTTGAATCTACTTTTTCATGTAGATGTGAAATTAACAGAAAAATTATTTCAGGACAATCTCACGAACACTTTGTATACCTGTATTCTTTTGCCATATTAACATATTTGTTAATTTGTATAATGAATAAATTTTTACTATTTGAACTGTCATAACAATTCTGGAACAATTAAGATTAGATTAATTTTTCTATGCGGCTGAATATACGTAGTGTCCAGGCCTGACTGCAAAAATTTAAAATATTATTTTACACTTCCTAAGATATTTTGTGCTGACAGAAGTCTGCCAATGTTTTCAAATGATTATTTATTAAAAAATTTGTCTTGAACATTTTTCATTATTAATTGCCATTGTTTGAATTGATAATCACAGAGTAATGACCTTATTTCATTCACAAGTATTGAGTTACTGATTGAAACTACAATGCACTCATGTAACTTTTTTGAACTAGTGACATGCTTATTTGTAGGGACGGTAATTTTTGGTGAATAGATTTTTGCCCCACTTTGTTTCAGTGTCTTACGTGCACACCTGCAGTTCAACTTCATGATTATTTGCAGAGTGTTTTTGTGCAGAGTCGATATTCATTTGACTGTGCCAATCAGTACATGGATAACTGTGACAAAACGTCTATGATTTGCGGGTTTAACCTCCACACGCTGGGTGTTACGGCATCCAATCACTGGCCACATAGCAGAGATGCAGGTGCGCACGTGAGGCACTGAAACAAAGTGCTGCAAAAATATTTTCACGAAATTTCCTGTCTCTACTTACTTGACGTACATCATACAATACATTGTTGTGTGGCAGTCACGTGGCATTTCCCACGTGTTAATGTTATTGTTGACGTTTGGCGGAAGGATACATAGTTGTATGAAAACAGATCCAATACGCTAGAAGCAAGGCTTCCAGAAAGTATCAAATTATCGTACTGCGGTTTTAGTCGGATCTTACACAACATGCCTTGGAACACTACCACGCCTCACCACTGGTACCTATATACAGTAATAATAATAATAACAATAATAACATAACAGTAATTATGAAACCGTAACAGGGAGTACTATCGGCACGGTACAAACTCGGTACGTATGTTGAGCAGCGTCGCACGGAACCCAGTGAAGATCGGCGAAGCGAAGGGAATGTAAACACTGGGAGTGGCGGATTATTTACGGTACGGGGATGTGCTCGTCTCCCCCTCCCCCTCTGCTACACTAAGCCCGGCTGTACAGACGTCGTGGAGGATAGACGCGCAGTTTCCGGCTGCACCGATGTTTTATTTACGTTTCCCGTTCCTTGAGTCACATCTACTCCCGCTCTCCTTCAGCCCGGATCATTTCAACACTCTCTTCTTAGGGTGGCCGCCTTGGTTGTCGTATTTTGCACGTTCGGTGCTTAGGAATGCGGGAGCGGTAAGGACGACACAGCACGCGATACACGCCTCACACTAGCCTCTATGCGCGAGTCTCTGAACTGACGTATAGTCTTCTTGCCAACAACTCGTGTCTGTGAGAAATTCTGAGGTGACCGTATCATATTATGACGAGATGTTATAGATAATTGTGTACTGTACCTACCTATACATTTCCCAAAGGCCAGCGTCAAGATTTTCATACTTAAAACAGGACTGAAAAACACCCATTTTCGCCCTTTTCGGCAACGACAGAAATATTTGAATGAGTAGTGATAGTCCCAATATGGGTATCATACGTATGACGTTCTTTGACTGATATTCGTACAGGCTCAGTCGTGAATTCATCGGAGTAGGCGGTAGATTTGAAACTCCTATATATGTAAGATATTTTCGTTAGAGCTCGTGATGTTTGGTGAAAATAATTACGCTACATTTTGTTTCAATGTCTCATGTGCACATCTGCAACTCTGATTCATGGTCAGTGATTAACTTGTTTTTAACTCTCAACGACTTGAGAATCTACCAACGAATCACAGACGTGCGGCGTCGTAACCTTATTCTCATTGGCACAGTCAAATGAGCCACGCCTCTGTACAAATCCACTCTGCAAATAGCCACGAAGCATAGCTGCAGATGTGAGAGTTATGCATTGATGCGAAATGTTGCATAATTTTTTTCAACAAAAATCACCAGCCATAATTTTAGCGTTTAGGTTACTGTGTATTAGACCCTGAACCAATAACAGAGCTGCTTGAAAACACTCACGGACTCCCGTACTATCTAGTCACATGTACAACTGGCCAGTCACGGGAGTATCAGCCAATCTGGAGACAGAGTATACGCAGGACTGTGGAGCCCAGCAAGCAGATAGTTGAACCCGCGATATTTCCGGTTCTCTAGCTATTCGTGAGCAAACGTCACTCATGCGCATTCAGTAGTTTTCGAATTATCTTGTAACGGTCGAGATCTCTGCACACAGCTCTACAACCTGGGCATCACTATCTTAAGGGCTTGGGTGCGAGTTTCTACAGTTCTTGCAAAAATATTTTTTAAAACCCAAACCCGGGCCTATACCGTAAAATCCCTTCGTAACTTTGTTACACATAGTATTATCTTTATACGTTTATTTATATAAATGACTCTGGACTTTACGGTTACCATAAAAACATTTATAATCGAAATTAAAATACTCCTCCCAATGCTTTTCTTATGGCACTACGTCACCGGCAGGTGAAAATATTTTTTTGTGGCCGTTGTAGGCATTATTTTGTAAAATCGCTACGTAACTTAGTCCGCGTTATAACTGTTGATGTTCTTGATTTTTTTCACAACATTCCTTGGAGTAGTAAATGAAATATTTTACGAAACATGAAGTTTTTACTGCGAACAAAGGCAGGGGTTGTCCATACGTCACGAATGGCCACGTCCTGGAAGTTCAACGCTTTCTCAAGAGATCGCGTGCTGGTTGAACAGGTTCTGTGCAGGATCTAGGTCCTCAGTAACGCAAGACGAGCGAAAAAAAAAAAAATGTGTAGTGGAAGGAAGAGAATTTCGAGGAAAATAAAACTTGAGTTATTGTAAGTAATTCGTATCACGTTAACGTAAGAAAATATAGAATGATTAGGAATTTTAATGAAAAACTGTTAGGTCTATCACAGTTGAAACTCAGGAATCCCTGAAATATGCATTATAGGGCGGGTATAAAAAGTCACGAGGTTAGTCTGGGAAGTTCAAAAACGTCAGTTTGAGCGCACAAAATGTAACCCGATTATGATGCGTTCTATTTTTATTTATTTATTTACATAACCTCTTGTATTTCTAGCGCTTACTAGAGTGGAGTTGTCATAAACACATCAGAATAGATAGGTTATAACTTGTTACAAATACTTCAAATTTCAAGACTAACACAAATACATAAAAAAACAAAGCAAATACAAGTTGATATAAATATACATAACAAACAATTTCAAGTTTTCAAAAATACATTAAAATGATTACAAGTAGTCAGAAAATTTTATAAGTTGGGTGCAAACATTGATACATTATTAACCTTTAAAAAATTTATAAAAAAAAATATAAAAGAATTACACTTATGCAGCACAATAGGAGACTTCATTTACCACAGTGTTTTGTTTGTACACGTAGGGGTACGTAATCCATTTAGGTTTTTTACTCTCTTCCTTCTTTTTTTGTTGTTATATGTAAATGTTAGTTTTTATTTCAGATTAGTATAAAGTAAATATAGACTGCGATTGTACAACTCATGCCCATGGCTTAGCCAACAAATTTGTAATGCACATATTGCCTCTTTTGCTAGAACCTTTGGCTCATTGAGGCCCTTTGTTTATAAATAAAAAAACTTACAAGGTTAAAAATAGCGACGAAACAACACGAAACGAATACACATACACCCCCTCTCCCACACACTCGCACAATTTTATATATATATATATATATATATATATATATATATATATATATATATATATATATATATATATACATACATACGTACATAATACATACTGCCCTCGTCGCATTCAGTAAAGTATTTATTATATAACAAATAGTATTATATGTAGTAGTACATAATATACATCAAATTTTATATTATTTATTATTTTATAAATAATTTAATATTATATAGACGTAAAATATAAGTAAAGTTAACGAGTTAAATATAGTTTCTCGTCTGTGTATGTGAAACATAATATTCCATGTATCAATTTAGGAGCACAAAATACGCAGCGCTTGTGCGCCCATCTCATGAAGAACCTTTTTTTCGACATTTACCTTCCAGTTTTACAAAGCGAGTGATCAGACTCTGCCGTTTTATACCGTGATCAAACACAGCTAACCTCTGGCGATCGACAAAATGTGGTTACGTGACTGTGCAAACTTACACTAACCTCACTTCGGCTAGTTGTTCTGTATAACCGCCCTATAATGGACGACAATGCACCCCTCCACACATCCCGTGACAAATGATATGTGGTTCGCATCCCTTGATGTGTTTCTTCATCTCGCACCCGTTTTACTATACAGTTCACTCGTAATTTGCTTGTTAGACTCATTATTTATATTTCGAAGTGTAATTAATATGGAGAAAAATTGAAGTACAAATACAAATGCCAAGAAAATATTTTTGGTATAAATATTTACATAACTGCGTTGTTATGTTGTAACATTTGTCTGCCGGAGAAGCAGAAGGGGTTGTCCATAAACGTCAACGATTTTATTAAACATAATATCTTTGTATTTTGCATAACTTTTACAAGGTTAAACTTAAGTCATGAGTATTTTTAAATAATGAGTTCCTGTTGCTACAATACAATACTATTAATTTTTCAATCAATTACAAAAAGTACGCTTAACAATTTTGACCTACCCCTCTTGTCTTTCTGGAACAGAATTATAGGTTAAAAATGTGACCTGCATTTCATTTAACCAAATTAATATTTATTAAATAAAAGAAAATATGACGTGTTTTATTTGTTCTATACGTATAACTGCAACAATATTTAAACAACATGAAAATCTTTAATGTAATTTGCCAACTTTGTCGTATACAGTTATAGAACCAAAATAATTCCAAAGCAGACAAATCCTTGAATGCAACCTTTCAACTAAAGGAATCATTTGTGAAAGGCCGTGGGGATTCGAGGGTACAGATGTTTCCTTGAAAATTTGGAAAAGGCCATTACGACAGATCTTATAATTTAGCAGTAAAATAACAAAAATTATGTAAATAACGCCTAGTGGATATATACATACACACACACATATATGTATACGAATGTTCGGAAAAAAGTGTGCCCTATTGCAGGAACAGGTCATAGACACTAACAGAAAGAAACAATGCCTAATAAACCTAGCCCCTAAGTTGCACCCTTTAAGAGGTATGTACACTTTGTGAAAATTACAATAGGAGGGTCCATTGTGGTTTCCCTCGTATTGAAATACTTGCCATATTTCAGGAGCAGGTCAACCACACCAAAAGAAAGAAACAATGTCTCCTATTGTAATTTTCACAAAGTGTACATACCTCTTAAGGGGTGCATTTTACAGATCATATTGTCAGATATTCGTGTCATGTTTTGATGTATACTATCTCTTTCCAACGGGTCCTCTCGAGGATAACTCCCCCCCCTCCCGGTCAACCCTATTACGGCGCTGCGCCATACTCACCTCGTGTCACTCCTCACGAACGCTGGAGACCTCGACGTTGCTCGCTGACTAAAATCTCTCGCTTACTGACTAGAATCCTGTTATGTTTCCATACACTGCAGTCGAGAAAAGCCATTTTTTGCCGTTTTGGTGGCCCGAAATTGATGTTTCTAACAAACGTGCCAAATTTTTTAAACCAAAGCGACGTAGTTTGCAGTTTGTGTTCTTTCCGTGGCTATACAAATTATCACAAAAAAAACTGTAACACGTGCAACTCTTTTGAAGGGCAGATACCGAGTCCTCTTAAACCAGTAACCGGGGTTACTTTAACATTATAGGCTACCATTGTCTACTCAAAATTATTTGTATTTGTGAAGAAATTTTTAAAAGATACTATTAGGTTCAATAAGTTTTAATACAAGACTTCAATTGTCCGTTAATTTACAAAAAATATAAATAATAAACAATTACAAACAATTAAAGCTAATGTTTAAATTGCCTAAGTTACACTGCCAGATGACTCATCTGGCAGTGTAACAATGTTACCAAATGTAACTAACACAGTCTAACCTAATACAATCCTACCTAACCTGACACAAACATACCATAACCTAAGCAAAACTCTACCTAATCAAACCCAACCCTAAAGTAAACTAGCCTAATAACTAACCTAACCCTAATTAACTTACTCTACTTAAAATAACCCTACCTACCTAACTTAATCCATACATAACCTAACCTGTCTTAACCTGACCATACCTAACCTAACCTGTATGTTACCCAACGTTATTCGTTACTGTATCCATTCTTTCTCTTACATCACTTACCCCATCTTAAGTCTAACCTGCACTGGCCTGTACTGGCCAGCGCTGAGGTACACTTTCTTGTACTAAATTGTATTTTCCTGCACTGTGTTGCACCAGCATGCACTAACTTGCACCTACTTTATCCTACCAAAACTATCTAAAAACAGAACAGTTTTTTGGACATAGGCTACGCCATTGCAGACAAATGTTGTGGTATTGCAGAAAAACCCGCTATAAAAACAAAACAAAAATAGGACTACAAGCCAGTAAGCTGTAGTCAACATACATAAAATGAAACGTACAGACAATTCCTGAAAGGAGTGTAGTCATATATGCAATACGGTAATATTCGCCCGCTATGTCGTATGTCCATAAAACTGTTATGTTTGCATTACGAACCCATTTCAGGAATTGTTCAATGATAACACAATACAACTAAAGCCTACTTAACATAACCCTACCCAACCAAACCTAATCTAAACCACGGCCGTAACAGAAGCGCCAATAAAACACAATATTCTCGGTAACTTGGTGAACTACAGCCAAACAACAAGGGGGTCAAGCAAAATACATTGTTAGATAGGCGAGTGTCCAGACCTGTTCGTCTACGACCGTGATCTAAACTAACTTAACCTACCCCAACCTAACTCTGCCTAACATAACCTAATCCTGCAAAACTTAAGCTAAACTACCCCAACACTACATAACATCATCCAACCTAAAGCCCGATTCACAATGCGCAGTCGGCAGTCAGCAGGCGGCAGTCCAATGTCGGCTGTCAGAGATTAATATGTACATTAAGATGTGTGTATTCACAATGTGCAGACCTCAGTCGAGCAGTCTGCAGTTCAGCAGTCGGAGATAGCGAACTTTATCTCTGACTGCTGGACTGCCGACTGCCGAAAAATTCCAACCAATCAGGCGTTACTCGCGTAATCACGTGATGTAAACAAATATTGTTTTAAGAGATTTTAGATGGTTCTAAAAGCAAATTAAGCAATTTTACAAATTTAAAAACAATATGTTTAAAACATGGCCGATTATTAAATAGCAGTTTTTAAAAATAATGCAAAAACATTATGACTGCTGGACTGCACATTGTGAATTGTATTCGACTGCTGACTGCGCATTGTGAATCAGGCCTAACCCAACACAACCTAACGTAACACTACATAACCTAATGATACTAAACCTTCCACAACCCTCCCTATTCCTACCTTTCCCCATCACAACCTAACTTAACCCAACCTCACTTAAAGCAACCTAACCTAACAAACCTAATCAAACCCATTCTACCACAACCTAAACATATTGTGCACTAATCTAAGTTGCACTTTCTTGCACTATGTTGCACTTGCACTAAGTTGCACTCTCTTGCATTATGTTGCACTTTATGACACTTTATTGCACTAAGTTCCTTCAGCATGCATTAAATTGACTAATAACACGTAAATGTCCCTAATTAACATAAGCTAGACTAACCCGACCTGACCCAGCTTAACCTAACTTATCTCGACCTAATCTAACCCAATCTTACTTAACCTAACCTTTACTAAACCTAACGCTTAATTACCCTAAACCGACCTAACATAACCCGACCTAAAATAACCCGACCTAACAAAACCCGACCTAACCTAACCCGACCTAACCCGACCGAACCTAATCTAACCCAACCCAACCTAACCCGAGCTAACCTAACCCAACCCGAACTAACCTAACCCGAAATAACCTAACCCGACATAACCTAACCCGGCCTAACCTAACCCGGGCTAACCTAACCCGACCTAACCTAACCGGACCTAACCTAACCAAACCTAAACTAAACCGACCTAACCTAACCCGATGTAACCTAACCCGACCTAACCTAACATGACATAACCTAACACGACATATCCTAACCCGATCTAACATAACCTAACCCGACCTAACCTAACACGACATAACCTAACACGACATATCCTAACCCGATCTAAAATAACCTAACCCGACCTAACCTAACCCGACCTAACTTAACCTAACCCGACCTAACCTTACCTGACCTAACCTAACCTGACCTAACCTTACCCGACCTAACCTAACCCGACCTAACCTAACCCGACCTAACATAACCTAACCCGACCTAACCTAACCCGACCTAACGTAACCCGATCTAAACTAACCTTAACCGACCTAACCTAACTTGACCTAACCTAACCCGACCTAACGTAACCCGATCTAAACTAACCTTAACCGACCTAACCTAACCCGACCTAACCTAACCTAACCCGACCTAACCTAACCTAACCCGAACTAACCTTACCCGAACTAACCTAACCTAACCCAAACTAACCTTACCCGACCTACCCTAACCCGGCCTAACCGAACCTTAACCGACCTAAAAAACCCGACAAAACCTAACCCGACCTAACCTTAACCGTCTTAACCTAACCCGACCTAACCTAACCCGACCTAACCTTACCAAACCTAACTAACCAAACCTAACCTCACCAAACCTTACCTCACCAAACCTAACCTACCCCGACCTAACCTAACCCGACCTAACCTAACCCGACCTAACCTAACACGACCTAACCTAACCTGACCTAAGTTAACCATACCTAATCAAACCCGACCTAACCTAACCCAACCTAACCTAACCCGACCTAACCTAACCCGACCTAACCTAACCCGACCTAACCTAACCCGACCTAACCTAACCCGATCTAACCTAACCCAACCTAACATAATCCGACCTAACATAACATAACGCGACCTAACCTAACCCGACCTAACCTGACCTAACCTAACCCGACCTGACCTAACCTAACCCGACCTAACCTAACCAGACCTAACCAAAACTTTAGTGCACTTATTGCACTTTGTTGCACTTAGTTGCACTTTCATGCACTAAGTTGCTCTAAGTTACACTTTATTGCACTAAGTTGCACTTTCTTGCACTAAGTTGCACTTTCTTGCACTAAGTTGCACTTTCTTGCACTAAGTTGCACTTTCTTGCACTAAGTTGCACTTTCTTGCACTAAGTTGCATTTTCCAGCACTAAGTTGCACTTTCTTGCACTAAGTTGCACTTTCTTGCACTATGTTGCATTTTATTTCACCATGTTGCACTTTTTTGCACTATGTTGCACTTTCTTGCACTATATTGCATTTTATTGCACTGTGTTGAACTTTATTGCATTAAGTTGCACTGTTTTGCACTAAGTTACACTTGCACTGAGTTCCTATAGCGTGCATTAAATTGACTAATTAAACTTAAATATACCTAAATAACATAAGCTAGCCTAACCTAACTCGACCTCACCTAACACGACATTACTTAATACAACCTGACCCAACCCATTCTACCACATCCTAAACAAATTTGAACTTATCTAGGTTGTACTTTCTTGCACTAGGTTGCGTTTTCTTGCACAAGGTTGCGTTTTATTGCACTAGGTTGCACTTTCTTGCACTAGGTTGCACTTTCTTGCACTAGGTTGTACTTTCTTGCACTAGGTTGCACTTTCTTGCACTAGGTTACATTTTCTTGTACTAGGTTACATTTTCTTGTACTAGGTTACATTTTCTTGTACTAGGTTGCACTTTATTCCACTGAATTGCTTCAGCATGCATTGAAATGACAAATAACTAAGGTATTCCTAATTAACATAAGCTAACCTAACCCATTCTAGCCTAACTCGACCTAACCTAACCCGACCTTACCCAACCTGAACTAACCTAACCTAACCCAACCTTACTCAAACCAACCTAACCTAACCCTGCATTACTCAACCCGACTTAACCTAACCTAACCCAACCTTGGTCAACCCGACCTATCCTAACCTAAATCACCCTTACTCAACCCGACCTAACCTAACCCAACCTTAATCAACCTGACCTAACCAGACCTGAATCAACCTGATCTAACCCAACCTGACCTAACCCAACCAATCCTAATACAACCTTACCTAACTTAACCCAACCTAAGCTAATCCATCCTAACCCAATCTAAGCTAATCTGACCTAACCAAATCTAAGCTAATCCGACCTAAAATTACCCTATGTAACTTTAACCTACATAACCTCAACCTAACCCTACATGACTTAACCCAACCTAACCCTACATAACCCTACATGACTTAACCCAACCTAACCCTACATAATCCTACATAACTTAAACCAACCTAACCCTATGTAACCTTAGTCTACATAACCCTACCTAAACTTAACCATACCTAACCTCAAATCTACCTAACCTCAACTCTACCTAACCTCAACTCTACCTAACCTCAAATCTACCTAACCTCAACTCTTCCTAACCTCAACTCTTCCTAACCTCAACTCTACCTAACCTCAACTCTACCTAACCTCAACTCTACCTAACCTAACCCTACCTCACTTTAGTTCTTATTCTTCTTAGTTCTCGTAGGAAAGTTATAGCTACTGAGATTCGCCAGACATTAAGGCCAATTGTAGAAACACGGTTCTCTGTAGTTGGCAGGAAATTGTATTACAGGAATCTCGCTAATCTTGTGACCTTGAGTATTGATTGGATTACACAGATCGATGACGAAAACTATAGATCACTTTCGGCTTTTCGGGCTATAAATAGAGATTGAGTTTTGAGGAAACATTTAAAGAATCAGGAGGAACTAGATGTTAGTTCACACCTCTGCTTATACAAAATGAAACCATTCTTGTGTTGTGTGGAGAAATGATACAGGCAGCTATAGTTTCAATAATGAATGTAGTAGCTGACGAGACACGAGACATTTCACGACAAGAACAGTTTATTTCAGCTAGATATGTTAATGTAAATGAAGGGAGGGAAACCACAATGGACCCTCCTATTGTAATGTTCACAAAGTGTACATACCTCTTAAAGGGTGCAACTTAGGGGCTAGGTTTATTAGACATTGTTTCTTTCTTTTGGTGTGCATGACCTGTTCCTGCAATAAGGCACACTTTTTTCGAACACCCTGTATTTGTGTGTGTGTGTGTATATATATATATATATATATATATATATATATATATATATGGACCGACTCGACTTGAGGTCTGCTAACAGTAACACGAGCAAAGTTTTCGCGAGTAAGTCTCGACAGTTGTTTTTCGATGAACTCGTGGTTGCACTGCTAACACTAGACAAATGTATAAACTACAACGAAGTGAAACTCTTTGCATAATGTTCAAAATGTCGAAGGAAAAAAAATCGAACTACTATACACAGAAGTTTACAAATATCAATGCCGTCGTATTTTATAAACTATTTATCAAGCGTAAGGAGGCTTTTACAAATGACCTGGTGATCGCCTATAACCTGTCGCGTGACTGAGCAGACACGTCTTGCTCTACTCCAGCTCCGGCTGGTTATTTTTATAACAGCAAAAGGACGATAGACAAATAACGTGGATATTGAGCAACAATACAATGATGGGAGAGAGACAACAGAACGTCTGATTTACTCCTACATTCTTCACAGACACTGGCATACAGTAATTAAAAAAAATATATATGTATTTAGGTGTATTACTTTGTAACGATGTCGTTGCCGATAGAGTTCGATTTTTTAGATTTTGCTATGATACACACTTAACATTGGGAAAAATTCCATATTTCTATGGGAGCTTAGCCAATTTTTCACGTTGGATCACATTTGTGTACGTTCACTTCGCTATGTTCTACGTTTTATTTTACAGCCACTCCAAAAGTTTTCAGGAATAGTTTATAAAATTGTTTTGGGGGATATTTTATAATTTATGTCGACATTTGCAAACATATGAAGTCTGTTTTGAAAGTAGCTTACTAAAATTCTGTATGACGTGAATAAATATACTCTCAAGGTTAAAAGAGAATCTCTATACTCACATACTGTATGGGATACTAGAATCTACCATTTTGGTAACCTGGATAATCAACATAGGAAATCTCAAAGTGACTATAAATTAAATCGTTTCAATGTTCGAGCAGCCAGCAGAATACGACGTTAGCGTATTTAGCAAGTCCAGTGGCGCCGGAGAAGTCGGGGCAGCAGGCCCCCACCCCCACCAATTAGTTTGTGGGGACAAAGGATGTGTTTTGAACCTTCCCCCAACATTTTTTGGTATGTGTAATTATTATTTATACAATATAATGACACTTACTAAATATCTGCCTTATACTCAATATTTCTGTTTGGAAACATCTAAATTGAGATTCAAACTTTTCCGGGGGACGACCCCCAGAAACCCCGTGTATGTACGTGTTTATTCGTAACATACATGAGTCTTTACCCCTTCTCCCCACTCAAAGACTGAGCCTGAGATAGTCGGAGAATAAAACAATATCCCGTTATTAGACAAGTAGGACACATTAATAAATGTTGTGTAACTTATCATAGTAAAAATGCAAATGCCAGGTAATTAACAAATATCCTGTTATTACGTATTAGTTATCACTGACTTAATTTCACGCGAAAAGAGGCATACAGAGGCATAGTAAATCAAAGCGGCTGTAAGAAACAGGTGCTAATTTTCTAGCATGTCTATGTCGTAGAGTTATTTCGCGGATTACAGACATACATGAAAGAGTACCAATCAACAATAGCTCGGGACAGGTGCTTTTCGCGAATAGATTTTTCCATCAGTTTGTCTCAAAGCCTTACGTATACATCTGTAGCTCTGCTTGGTAGTTATTGGCAGCTTGTCTTTGTTCAGAGGCGTCACTTATTTGACTGTGCCAATCAGAGAAAGGTTGCTACGACACCACACGTCTGTTATTAGCAGGTAGAACCACAAGACACTGAGAGTTAAAAACATCCAATCACTCACTATAAAGCAGAGCTGCAGGTGTGCACATAAGACATGTAAACAAGATGTTGCAAAATTCTTTTCGCGAAAATCACCGGTCCCTAATCAATAGACCCTCAAGATTCTAAAATGCCATAAAGTCTGCAACGCTCTTCCATTGGGGCATTCCTTCGATTGTGACACTGTTATTTAAATGCATTTAAATAAACATAAAAAAAACGTTACTTTTGTCTGGCTTAACACAAAGGTCTATATTACAATTACTTGTTCAACATTGTTGTATAAAAATCATCGGTTTTGAAACTACACTATTAAAAACTTTGGAACGAAACTAAACAAAAAAGTAACATTAGGAAATACTAAAATTCATTTTGTATTCTACTAAAGATAACGAAGACTATTCAGCAAGCCAAATAGACAACGAATCCGTTCGACACACTAATTTTTTTGATACCAAACTTATTCTTAGATATGATGGTGATATTCGGTGACAAATTATCTATTGTTGTCACACACAGCAGAAGCAACATTATCTAAGTTGATTTCGGATGTTAATATTTCGAGGCACCATGCAAAGTAAGAAATGGAGTCTGATCAGCATGACATGGACGTTTACATGCAGACGCACATCTTATAACGCAAAAGGTCAATTTTCAGTCATTCGTGTAAAATAATTGAATACTTACCGGTAATTGAAAACACAACCGAGAGCATCATGTAGCGTGTTACCTGTACCAAAGGTAAACATTGCAACATGTTAAACAATTTTGGACGAATAACTGGGTCTGCCGTCGTGAATGAAATGTGTGTAGTAGTCTGCTGCGTTTGCGCGATAACAATGTCATGTTATCAAGAAATGTTCATGCGTACACATAAAACTCAAATCGTTGTACTATATATTCTGATTACGGTTCGTCTAGATATCTCATTTAATAAAGAAATTTTCAGGTCACCACTGTGTAAATATGAAAGGGACATGAACACAAATACAGCACTAATACTCACTAGTCTTCAACCATAGTCCTGCATAAAGAGACTTTTTTTCTCGCTCGTTTCTTTCTCTCCCCCTCCCACCCTCTGTGCCTATGCCTTTCCCCGCCCCCACCCTTCTTTCAGTCGACTACTAGCCTCTTTCCCAATACCGATGCGAAACGCCTAGATCTTGCTCCTGTGCCACGCGTGTGCTCCCATCTTGCTAGAATGTGGTAACGATGGGCTCAAACAAAATACGCTACGTGGTGGCGGACTCAAGTACTACAAAAACAGACAGCTCTGTGCGCGGAGAGAGAAACTCGGGCCCAAGCCCTTAAGGGTGCTGCCTTCACTAGAACTCTGCCGCGGGCAAGAATAAGGATTTACATAATACATTTCAATCTGTGGCGTTTAGTCACCTTTCAAGATATAGCTTTAAGACAAAAAAAAAAAAAACTTTCCTGCAAAATCATGTAGGAAATACTGCTACATGAAATACGAGGGTCAAAATATGAGCAGGTACGGGTTTGAGGATGGAAATAAATGTTGTTCATGAGCTTTGAAAAAAAAAAAAAAAAAAAAAAAAAAACCTAAATGATCTGTAAAAACTCAGGAATTGTCTTATTTGTGGTGTCCTGAGTTTTGACAGATTAATTAGTTTGTTTCTCGGCTTTTATTTTTTGATGCTTATTTTATTTTTCTCTATTTGCTGTTGAGTAATTCCTTATGTGATCTCTAACGTGCCGTTGCTTTGATTTATGGATGTGCTGACTACAGCCAAATTAGGCTTATTTTCTCATTTTTTTCGTTTTCCATTTGTTTTTCTTAGTCTCATAATACATTTGTGGAGTGACGTGATATTACAACGGCGTATGTCCAGTACAATACAGTGCGAAATAACATGTAAATATCTTCGCTTCATTGTTTGCATTGCCTCTTTTATTGCTTTAAAGTATATTACTCTGCTTTCTGCATGTGTTCTTATATATCTTGCCCCCCTCGACATTTAGAAATGCATCTGGCTCTCAAGTAATCACTTGAGCCTTTACCTGAGGTTATTCTTATGGATCATCGGAGTTTTCGTCACTTTGCCAGGCATACCAACGGTCTAACTTTTCTAGCCTCCTGCGTTCTTGTTGTGATGAGGATCACGCAATGTGAAAGAGGCGCGCGAACGAGATGAAATTTGACGATCGTGAAATGAAACATGGAGATGTTCGAGCAACATTTGTTCATGATGGCCGACACAAGATACATGCTTCACCCATGCCTCCTTCAATGCCTTGGTACAGGAAGTTCAGTGTTCTCTGCTCTGTGCTCTGCTGAAGATGGAGCGAGAGAGACAGATGGGGAGAGAGAAATAGGCACTCACAATAACCCTCTTCATCAACCCACCCAACCTCTCACGCAACAGAGTTTCATTTGACACTCCTCGCCCTGCTGATGCCTCTGAAGACAAAGTAGACCGATACTCGTCTACTGCGACTGTCGCCGGATAGCTCACGCTTCGCCGGCAGAACTGTTAATATCACGAGATGTATTCAGTCTCTCGCAAGCCAGTTCACATTTATCTCTGCAGCAAGACATACACAATGCACGTATATACAAGGCTTCAAAATGTGCGTTACGTCGAACTTCGTCTGAAGCAGGTTCATTCTAAAGTCAAAGCTGCCGAACTGTGTGTAGACATTCAATCGTACAGGTAGAGACATCTGTTTTTCGTGAAAAGTCGTTTTCACCAATTCGTTTCAGTGCGTCACGTGTACATCTGCAGCTCTGCTTCGTGGTCAATGATTGGGTGTTTTTAAACCCTTAGGCCATGCAACCCTGTTACAATTTTAGCGATGGTTGATTTGCTAAGCTTAAACGAAAGTAGAAATGAAAATATGTTTGGTAGTTTGGTTTCAAATTGTTTTTGCCGTAGTAGCTAATTTTTGAAGACATGAAATTGTATGGTTTTGACAAGAAAGTCATGTAACAATAATTTTATTAATTTCATAATTAGCTAAAACCACAGCATTTACTTTCTTGAATAAATTTGTCAATCTGGAGAAAACCCTTTATAATAACTGCCAAACAGATTTTTCATATATGCACTCGTTTAGGTTTAAAATTATCCTTTCAAAAACCAGTAAGAACAGGCAGGCATGACCTTAAAGTCTTGGAGTTACACTCGCTCACGGCAGATGTGAGGTGTTGCAGTTATCCGCATTATGTTCGGCGTCTCTACTCAAAGACACGCTGCTAATAACCATGAAGGAAAGTTGCAGATGTGCACATAAAAAAATGAAATAAATCGTGCAAAAATCTTTCCGCGAAAAACAGGCTTCCCTTAACAACTGCATATGAACCATACTAGTCTCAATTAAGTGTTCCGGGAATTAAGAATACTGCTTATCCCATCGCGTGGGAATTGTAGTACCTCGTCGATAGCAATACGAAGCGATATAACCGGCGATTTACATTTAAACATTGACCCCTCACGTACCTGACACATCTTGCTCCAAATTATCTCCTTGTAAGTCAGTATGTATAATATTTTTTGATAAATATTCCACATGCTATCACAATAAACTAAACATAGTCAACGATTGTTACACCTGTTGGGTGTGATAAAGAACGATTGGACTTAAAGTGTGTGTATGCGTGTGTCGTTCATATAGCCACTGATTTTTGGCGAAAAGTATCTTACGTACACATCTGCATCTATGCGTCATGGTTATAGGACAGCATGAATTTGTGCAGAGACGTCGCTCATTTGTCTGTGACAGTCAGAATGATTTTACTGAGACACTACATGTCTGTGATTAGCGGGTAGAATTCCAATACTCTGGGAGATAGAACACATACAATAATTAGGGCTAGGAAAAATTCGCGAGCTCAATGACCTGCATGCTAGAAAATCCAATGTCTTATGCATACTCAAGCCCCGTCCATTCGTTCATTGTCTGATGTCTGAATGAGTAGCAGGTAATGTACAAATGGTAAGGCTTCGGTATGCGCAGGCTATTGGATTCTAGCATGTTGTTCGTTGTACTCACGAAATATTCCTAGCCCTACCAATAATTGATCACAAAGCAGAGCTACAAATGTGCGTATAAGCTCCTGAAACAAGTTTATACAAAATCCTTTTCACCAAAAATCAGCGACTCTAGCCGTTCTGTATTGAACCCGCTATGTAGGTAGTCTGTGTCGTTATGGAGGTAAAAATTCAAGACTCGTAATGCCTCGCTAGTTAAAAGGGAGGAACGTGGCACCGCTATTTCTGAATTCTTCATGAGGCTTGCAGGGTGGTTGTGGGAGAAGAGCCGGGATTGGAGGGAGAAACTAAAGCCGAAGCACAGTTCTCGCCCGTGGATGGCTCGTTGAGGTCTAGTTTGGGATGGGGATAGGAGCGCTAACCGATGCAAGCTAATCTGTCCGAGAATTAGCCCCGTTGTTCAGGATGCATGGGATGGGGATTGAAGAGGCTGGCGTTATGGAAGACGCTAGAATAGGAGGAGGAGGGGTGGGCGAAGGCACGAGAAAATCGAATCGCAACCCCTTCGAGACTTGGTTGGAATTTGAGGGGAGATACGGGGAGAGTTTGTGAATAAACAAACAGGGACGCTGAACTTACACCATGTTATATCCCACTAAGGCCGCGGATAATCCAACTATACAGGCAAGTCGTTAATCCACATCACAATATTCCTCCACGATAGGGAACCTAACTAGCTTAGACCTTCGGACTTCCCTCTCAGCCCACATTCTTCCAAGGCAGTCTATCTGTATTACAAAATAAGTATTTTATATAATCCAAGTTAAAAAATAATATCTCTAGGGACAGGTAGTTCACTAGTTTCTTCAGTGTCTTATGAGCACACCTGTAGTTCTGCTTCGTAGTCAATGATTGGTTGTTTTTGACATTCTGCGGTTTGGGGCTATACCAGCTAATCAAAGACTTGCGGCGTGTCAGTAACCTTGTTCTGATTGGCCCAGTGAAATAAGTGACACCTCTGCACAAATACACGCTGCCAATGATAATTAGTCGAGACATGCTATTTTCCGACAGCGGACTAGACTTCAAGTGACTATAGGCTCGTTCGAACTGAACGATATTGCCGTGACTTGCCGCGGAGAATTCTTACGCGGCAGAGAGGCCAACCTCTGTAGAGACGTAATACACGCAATGACAACACATAAAATTTCGTGGCCGCTTGCATCGCAGATTATGCTCTGTTATGTATAGGAAAGTGAAGTTTAGTCTGCTACCAAATGATAATGCGGATTTTGCATGTCTCTAATATTTAGGGGCCCTTGTTTTACGCAAAAAGAATATTTTCCCAGCTTGTTTGAGTGTCTTACGTGGACATCTGCAGTTCTGCTTCATGATTATTGGCAGCGTGTCGAAGAAACGTATCTTATTTGACTGAGCCAGTTACAATAACGTTCCTGCAACACTACACGCTTGTGATTTGCCGGTAGAATACCAAGACTCGTGAGAGTTAAAATATCCAATCACTGACAACGAAGCAGAACTGCAGATGTGTACGTAAGGCACCGAAACAAAGTGAGGAAAAATTCTTTTCGCGAAAACAAGGGTCTCTAGTGATCACATATATGGCTGATCTGCAGTTGGACATAGGACTCCTCAGTGCTCGGTGTTAGGCTCATTTGTTTTTGTTTTCTTTGTAGCAGGTCAACGACGTTGTCACAGCAAAATCATTTTATAGACATTTTCTTCTTTGATTATGTTGTTCAGTTTGTTAGTTTGCCTGTAGACAAGAACATAAATCCATTCTTGATACGCCGCATCTGTTACAAAAGGGATCCTTCTATTTTCGTGTTTTTTGTTTGTTGTATTATCTGTGTTCGTTTGTGCTGTGCTTGCCAGTCTTTGTGGTCATTTCACACAAATTATTGTTGTCGTTTTACGTTTGATTTTGTATCGTCTTCCTCGATGCAACGGCTTTATTATTTTCGGAGTTGTATTTTGCGTTTTTTCTCTTCTTTGGGGTATTCGACGTCTTTCTATATACGACTAATATATTCTCTTCCGGAATTGGATGAATGTTACAGATAGAGACATGTAGATTTCGTGTTGTATTTAGTGACAGGATGTATTACAATGGCCTATATTTACCCGAACACACTCCGTGACGTCATAGGCCCCGAGCCTTCGTAACGTTGTGTGTCTACATTCCAGGGTATTTTACAGTTTGCCTTATATAATGGGTTGTAAACGTCCTTCAGGCGTACCACACTACCTGTCGAACAACAGCAAACGTCAGATAATCACACAGTTTCTTGGAGTCCAGCCTATGCTGCCAACATAACAACGCGAAGTTTGCATGTCCCTAGTTATAACTTTATTGTCAGTAACTAATAAAGTGTTCTTGCTTTTTGATGTATTATGATGTTTCTTCGACTCGCCAACATTCGTTCACGATGGCATACACCCACAAAAGCGGTCCAGTTCATAATACTACACCATTGCAGTAATCTTTGAAATATGGAATATTCCGTACTTAAATATTTTATGCCTTCCAATAATTACCCACAGAACCCTGTTGATGAGAATGAAGTAGCAGTAACGCTATTCAAATTTAGTCAGGTGTAGACAATCCGTTGATACCAGCCTCGGCAGGGAATTTCCCAGGGTCACGTGAAGTGCGGTGTTTGTGCGCGTGGTTGGCAACCCTTGTAGTTAGTCACTTGTCCGCAAACTGGCGGCCGCAGCAGCTGCAAATATGCTCTCCGGCCTGGACAGCCGAGTGAGGTAGACTGCGGTCATGTGGTCGCTGCAATATTGCACCGGTAAGCATTGCACCCCTCTGACACACTTCCCTCCCTCCACGGACCCTCAAGGGCGGGAAATTAAACGCAGATACGCGGCCACGCGGATTAAACATCACTCCCCACACGAGCACTGAGAAATGACACGCGCAACTGTGACAGCGGAACAAATGAATGCAGAACAATGAATGGGCAACAGGAAAATTCTGCAGGTTTAGTGTCCTGTAGGGCCACAATAAAAAATGTTTAAACATTTATAAGAAAAATCCTTGGAAACCACAGTTGTCAAACGAATTTCTTGTAAAAAAAAAATTGTTCTTTTAACAAATACTGCGTATGCATTTGCAAAATTACAAGACATTGCCTTGTGTTTGAACTTGCAGTAAGGAAAAATTGAATTATTTCTATACTGTCATGAACATGAGTTTGTATATTAAAAATATGATAAAGTAATAATTTTATATGTAATTATTTGAGGGAAAATATTTTGAACGCATCATGATGAGGGAAGGGAAAATTTCGAGAGCGCAAAGACCAGCATGCTAGAATCCATTGCTTCTTAAGAGGCTGTTCTAGTGTTTCAGGCGCATATATGCAACCTGCATTAACCCCATATAAATCAACGTTAATTTTATTTTCGCTATAGAAATGAGTGTGTTAAACTTATCAATATTATTTTCACGTTTTATAAGAGACACAGTCGATTCTATTTTCGCTGCGTTCGTCTAAGTCAAGTATAAACAATGGTTGATTACAAATTTTACAATTTTTTTTGTATCGCGTTAATAATGTAACCATTTGTTATACTTGATTTTGCAGAACACAGCGAAAATAAGGACTGTATATCTGATAAAGTGCGAAGTTAATGATGATATGTGTAGTACTTAGATACACCTGTTTTTCCAGAAAAGAATTTTGCCTCACTTTGTTTTGGTGCCTTACGTGCACATCTGCAGTTATGCTTCGTGGTCAGTGATTGGATATTGTAATTGGCTCAGTCAAATGAGACACGGCTCTCCACGTACACACCCTGCCGATAACCATAAAGCAGAACTGCAGATGTCCACGTAGGGCACTGAAACAAAGTGGGTCAAAATTCTTTTCGCGATAAACAGGTGTCCTTAGTAATACTCTTACTGCTATAGCGAAAGTAAAATTAGCCTTGTTTTATATGGGGTTAATGCGGGTTGCAGACATGCGCCTGAAACACTGGAACGGCATCTTAAGAGGCAATGGATTCTAACATGCAGGTCATAGCGCTCTCGAAATATAAGTTCGTCGAAGTTAAGTATAAAAAATGGTATACTATACATTTTACAAATTTTTTTTGTGTCAGGTTTTTAATGTAACCGTTTGTTATACTAGATTTTGCAGAAAGCAGCGAAAATAAGAACGACTGCGTCTTTGATAAAGCGCGAAGATAATGTTGATATGTGTAATACTCTTATTTCTATAGCGAAGGTAATATTAACCTTGATTTATAAGATGTTAATGCGGGTTGCATACATGCGCCTGAAACACTGGAACGGCCTCTTAAGGGTGTTCAAGTATGATATAGTCATAATTTGTATTTACATGAAATAGTGTTAGTTTTGTTGACGATACTTGTGGGTGCAGTTCCCTCGTGCGGAACAATTTTGTCTCTCATAGTTTTCTCATAACAGAGTGTCAAAGTCAAAATTTGCTTGTTACGCTGCCATGCAAATAGCGAAAACTAATTGATCTATTAAAATGAAATAATTCACTGTGAACTAACATCCCATGAGCTCTGTAATAAAATATTTTAAAACCTACAACTTAATATTTTGAATTTTTTAAAAATATCGCAAAAATACAGAAAAAAATTGCAAATTCAACATTTGTTTAAAATATAAAAATAGTTCATAGAATATGTTTTAAAGTTTTTATTACGTAACCCATGATATGTTATTTCTCCATGAATTATTTCACTTACATAAGTCAATTGGTCTTCACTATTTGCATGGCAGCAGAATAATCAAATTTTGACTTTGACACGCCGTTATGAGAAAACTATGAGAGCTAAAATTCTTCTGTGAGAGGAAACTGTACTCACAAGCATCGTCTATAAAACTAACTCTATTTCATAGAAATATAAAATTATGATTTTATCGCACTTGAACACCCTTAAGCTATGTATAGTAGTTCATTGTCTGTTGTTCCAGTGAGTAGCAGCTAATGTCTGTGTTTGGTTACACATAGAACAGTTGATTCTAATGTGTAGTGGATTCAACTCGCGAAATACTAGTTTTCTTAACTATAGTTAAAGCTGGTGATATTTGATAAAAATAATTATGCAACATTTTCCTTCAATGCCTCATGTGCACATCTGCAGCTCTGCTTTATGGTCAGTGATTGGATGTTTTTAAACTCTCGACGTCTTGGGATTCTACCCGCAAATCACAGACGTGTGGTGTCGCAGTACCCTTATTCTCATTGGCCCAGTAAAATAGGAGACACCTCTGTACAAATACACTCTGCCAATAGCAACTAATCAGAGGTGCAGATGTGAGCCTTATACATTGATACAAAATGTTACATTGATCTTTTCACCAAAATCACCAGCTCTTAACTCTAATGTAGAAAATTTTTTGTTAGATACACGAAATCTTATAAAGAGTGTAGACAACTGAGGTAGAAGCGGCGGATAGGTTATTTAGGTCTTCACTTCTGGGAGAATTTCATTGACGTAGACATGACAGACGCTTGCCATTTTTGTGGGCGGGGAATCTCGCGGGTTCTGTGACCAACCGGCTGCTAGCTTATTGGATGTTGTTCTAGTGAATGAATAGTTGTTCACGTTACAAGACATTGTTGGAGTCCGTAAGTGATTACTGTTTAGTCTGTGATCCAGTAACGCAGGTATACTAAGGTACGAAGGCCTGAAGCCAGTACAATAACTAGAGATGATGGTATATCGCGGGAAAACTTGATTCTTTGCTGGGTGTCGACGTACGTTAAGCTTATGAAATATCACTGGCTTTCACTTGTACATAGAGCTGTTGCCCTATTTGACTGAGCCAATAAGAATCCGTCTATTGTAATATTTGATGCCTTTTTTTGGTCTACGTTATGTCAGACGTATACCACCCA
Source organism: Medauroidea extradentata (assembly GCA_003012365.1). Lineage (NCBI taxonomy): Eukaryota > Metazoa > Arthropoda > Insecta > Phasmatodea > Phasmatidae > Medauroidea > Medauroidea extradentata. Next base: position 3,268 of record PNEQ01130248.1, on the reverse strand, counting down.
ATCATACATGTCACAAGAAAATACAGTGTTTTCAAGGGTACGTTGGCAGAAAACATTCTCGCGATATACCATCATTAGAGACACTGGAAAATCGCGGGAATAGTAGACTATTTGCTAGGTTCCAACATGCTGAATGTTTTGTATCGACGTTGGTAGGGCCACGATTTTGTCGCGAAAAGATTTTTGCCCCACTTTGTTGCAGTGTCTCACGTGCACATCGGCAGTTCTGTTTCAAGGTTATTGGCAGCGTGTCTCTGTTCAGACACGTTTCTCATTTGACTGCACCAATCAGAATAAGACTATTGTGACTCCTTACGTCTATAATTTGCCAAGGCAAGTGAGAGTAAAATCATCCAACCACAGACGATGTAGCAGAGCTGCAGGTGTGCACATGACGCATCGAAACCAAATGTTGCAAAAATCTTTTCGCCATAAAATCGTGGCTCTAGACATTGGTTATAGTTTACTTGAAGCATTGTTTCTCTCTACAACAGACCCAGTTAGAACTGCACAGCTCAGACACACAGTGTGCGCGATTCGCCACAAAACTGTTCACACGTGTCACGGTTAATATAATATAGTTTATTGGAGACTATGCTAAACATTTTCGCGATTTTCCAGTGTCTCTAGCCGTCATCTCTAAAATAACGTTATGGAGTTTGTACGTGTGAACATGTGTTCGTGACTTCTAGTCTGTCACCACATAATAAGGGGAAATTTGCTTGTCTGTAATAATAACACGAATTCTGCATACCTCTACCTGTGTACCGTTGACGTTGTCTGGAGATAAGAGGCGAAGTTGCAGTGCGCGATGACTGTAGAAGATATCAAGCTCCGTGGAAGACAGAGAACAGAAGGCGCTACACTCAGAACTCATACAAGATAAATACAGGGCTGAGCTTGACGTTGATTGTTAGAGGCGCCTCGGGTATCAATGTCTCACCTTCTGACGTCTTATCTCTCACTTCCACAGTATTGTAGTCGACAAGCAAGAGTCTGCTGTCCCGTCAGCCATGACACGAGAGCTCATATTGCCACCGTACGACTCGAGTACACTATAGCTCCAGCCTCGCCACAGAATATTCAGGAATACAGAAGTGAAATAGCTGGCAGGACAGCGAAATCAGTCACACACGCCAACAAAATGGCTTCCCTGGCCAGCAACATGGTGGAAACGCCAATCATAGGAGCCCCTGTTTTTTTTTTTTTTTTCGTGAAGATAAAATTACACCACCTGGTTTCATTAAATTATGTTCACATCCGCAACACTGTTTCATGGTCAGTGATTGGACGTTTTAAATGTCACTTGTCTTGATGTTCTACTGACAAATCACAGACGTATTACGTCACAATAGCCTCATTGTTATTGGTGCAGTCAAATGAGGAACGTGTCTGAGCAAAGACACGCTGCCAATAGCCGTGAAGCAGAGCTGCCGAGGTGCACGCGAGACACTTAAACAAAATGTTGCAAAAATCTTTTCGCGACAAAATCGTGGCTCTAGTGATTAGTAGGTAGAACCCCAATTACCTGAAAGTTAGAAATAATTCAATAATGACAAAGACCTTAAAAATTCGCGTATTCATTTGGGCACATGCTAAAATTCCAACACCTTTATGTTTGTGTCACATTCGCAATTGGCCTTTGACTTATTTGACATCTCCTGGAAGTCTCTGAGTCAGTAATAAAAGTGTTACTATTACAGACATATATGACTTTAACAGCAATCAGCTAAAGAGCGTCTGATGTCTACTTCAGTTCACATATATTATTGCAGACTAGCCTACAGGTCAATGAACCCCTGAATTTTTTCCGTCTCTAATCATGGACCACGAAGCAGAGCTGCAGATGTGTACAGACAGCATTGAAATAAAGGTGTGCAAAAATAATCTCGCGAAAACTACCTATCCAAAATTATGAGCCGTTCGATTGCCCAACGTGTGAATGACTAATCCTGTCGTCTACTCTGCTTATACGAGTTTTTAAAAATACAATGGTGTAAGACATTCATTGAAAAAGATTAAGGAAATGTGATTTATGCGATTTAACATGTAAGCAAGATTATGTTACATGACACACAGTTTTGTAAAAACTAGCCAACTGAAAAATTAGCGTTTTATTTAGCGCAAAAGATAAAATTTAAACAAATTTAAGTCCGCGATGATTTCACGACTTGGCCCTTGAGTTACTTGTGACCACCCGGCGAGTGCTAGACCGATAACAAAGAAGCAGTTAAATGCAGACCCAACAACGTGGTATCACAGTGTCGGTAAGCAGCCAATCAGAAGTCGTTGTCAGCTTGAGCAAGTAGATAATCTTGGAAGCTAGCTTACAGGCCCCTGTCTCTGTTCATGCGGTCAAAGTACCAGGAGGAGAATAAAGTCGTTTCTATAATAAACGTGAATATACCACGCAACTCTACAGACACGTGTTCAAGGCCACCGAGTTTACTCGTTTCTGGTCTGCGAACAGTTTCTGTTACATTTCTTCTTTTCCTTTTTAGTACCTCTGATGTATATTCGCGACAACCGCACAAACAAAAGTCTCCAGGGGATAAAATCAGAGACCTGCCAGAGGCGAACTTTCCACTTCATTAAAAGAAGCGAGTGCCGACAGCGCGCTGAAGCTTGAGGGAGAATCTCAATACTTGTTCGATTTACATAAAAGAGACTTTGACTGCTTCTAATTTCTACTGCGGGCATTATTTATGCGTGCCTCTAAATATGCAAGGGACGTGTACGGAATATTTATATACAAACAAAAGTGAAGGGATGGAAATTACCTTATGGTATGACATGAGCAGTGGCGGCTCATGGGTTGTTGCCAGGGTGTGCACAAGTTGCAGAGAACTGTATATAGTTGTGCGCTATTTGACGCTACAGCCACTGACACGCTGGTATGTAGGTGCCGCTTATTACTGACTGCTCACAACACTATAAGTAGCCAGTATACAGGGTGTCCAGAAACTGCCGCATAATAAGCACACCACGCGAATCCTAAAATAATTTGATGACGAAAATGTAGGTAGCAAAATGTTGTACGACGAATTTTTCCGCACACTATGTGGCAACACTGCACGGAGATAGGAGTTAGTCCCCTCTTGCGCGCCACAGTGTTCCACAGATACCAGACTACTACTGCTGGGCGTGGGTTCGAATCCCGGTCAGTCCATATTTTTTTTGTAAGATTTACTTGTGACAGACGTATTTGTACTAAGTGTATAAAATAACCAAATAATTGTACGGCCAGTCATCGCTGTTAAATTAATAA
>PNEQ01130247.1:0-85443 GCA_003012365.1 Medauroidea extradentata | reverse complement strand
TTTCATAAATTGATAAAAAATACGTTTTGATAAATTGTTTATCTTAGCGGAAAGGAAGTGGGCGGAGTTTAGTCCGACCGCCGTAACATCAGCGCCAATAAAACACAATATTCTCGGTAACTTGGTGAACTACAGCCAAACAACAAGGGGGTCAAATATCCAGGCGAGTGTCCAGACCTGTTCTTCTACGACCGTGGTCGAGACGTATTGTTGTACTTACTACCTCTATGAGCCTAGGAAAGTAATATTTTAATTTTAAATTTATTTTTCATTAATCATTTCGACGTTATGTTGCGAAGTTGTTTGTAAATTCGGTCTATTGTTCCGAAGGTTCTTGGCTCAAATTCCATTAAAGTTTTGCAGATGTGCAATTCTAACACAAAAATGCAAGACAGATTAATGGACGACTTGAAAAGAGGAGCAGCTTTAGTCAGGTGTGGGAACAATTCCTATCTCCATGGATACCGCAGCCGAACATAACCTTAATTTAGATGTTTTGGCTTCACATGTCCCGGATGAGACGTACGTCAAGAAAATTGATTATTTGTTTGAAATTTGTCGTTTTTTTCAGGTAAACATTAATCTTATTATGTATTTGTGTATCTTAATCATGAAATTGAAACTAATATTTGTTTACCCTTGCGTGCAAATCTATGAATGCGCAACATGTTTGCTTTCTGCAATTACCAACAAACAAATCAGCATGTTTGTAAACAAGCTTTGTTTCCCACAGTACTTTTCCCCTGCGATGACGTCAGAGGGCATGTACTTCAAGTCGTCCATTCAGTGCTATTAGATGAAGTCGTTCAAAAGTAGTAAAATATGTTATGCAGTCCACTATCCACTTAAGTTCCTCGACAGCGTCATCGCACATGTACCATCTCACAAACCTCAAGGTTGGGGCACCAAATAAGTTTATAATTCTGCAAAACATTATCCCGCCAAAACTCCCTAATGGCACTTCATTTCAAGTGAATGTTTTGAAAAACAAATATGTTATCCAGGGCACCATCACAAATGGTTATGCTCAGGGAAATCAGTCTTCATACCACGTAAACTGCGTATTGTATTCGATAACCCTCTTACATTTAGAAGTCTATAATTACCATACAACGTAAAATGTGCTGTGACTATAAATAAGGCCCACTTGATGTTACTGATAGTGGCAGGGACAAACTTAGTTAAGACTTATTTTCGCGTGGGCAGTTATAGCTACTTATCCTGCTGCAGAGTTAACTCTGCTAGCATCTTTGTCATTCTAACTCTTGATGACTAAACTACTTATCTGGTGTACAAAGAGATTTTTCAATTAAAGCAAATATTATACTATCTGCTGTGAGTAACACACGCGAGCAAAGCCGCGGGCGCACTGCTAGTTGAACATAAAAATTCTAAAAACTTTGTCGTTCATAAGTGTAACAAGTTTCAAAATTTTCTGAATAAACTCCGAAGCTTTTTGTGAGTTGCGAGTAATTTCCAACGATTATAAAAATTGTACTTAATTTTGGAAAAATCTGAATACTATGCATACTATTTAAACCATGCTGTGTTTTTTTATAATGCCAAATTTCGTTATTTTGTTATTTTCTGTATTTCTTACATATTCTGTGCAACAAAAAATTTTAAGCTTATAGATTCTAATTTTTTTACTTAAATATAGTATGGAGTATTAAACACAGTACACGTCATAAGCTGAGTTCAAACAGGGGATCTGGAAGCAAGCACAGTAATACCATTAATTATATAAATTTTTAAATGGTTTCGCCAAATTCGTACGGGGAGTTTCAGTCCTAATGGGCACTTTTAGTTATAAGACTCTCACCTGCATTTGCCGTATAGTCAGAGATCTTTGCAGGTCCATCGACCTTTAGAACCTCGATAATTACCTTCGGAGTGGCTTGCCAACGTCTCCCCTAGGGACGTAATTGCGAACTAGCAGTTCTTTCCATTCTACCAACGTTCAGCCAATTACTTTCTCTTCTTGGTGAAAAGATTTCTCTTATGGGCACAATGTGTTTTACGAGCAATTACTTACTATTTCATGTGTTAAACTAATTAATTTAAAATACCGTTGTGTTCGTTAAAATTAGTATCAGATATGTAAAGCTTAATCTGCAATATCACGAACATCATAAACAAATTCTACGTGCAAACAATATTGTACAACTGCTTACTGAGAAAGTGTATTTAATTATGCGTATATGTATTATTTTTAAGTTTTTTTTAAATTAATAAATGTCCTACAAATTAAACAGCGTCCTTCAAATTGATTGTATTTATTAATGTTTTATTTATTTATAATCTAAAGTTATTGGCTTTTTTTTTTTTTTCAATTTAAAATCAGCCAAATTTTACTCCGATAAAATTAAGTTTGCTTCTGTTCTTTAAATTTAATATGATTCAGAAATATATAATAGAAAACCTGTATTCTTAAGTAACAAAACTGCTACTTTAATAATACTCATGATAGGATGATATTGCACCTCTGTACCGATTTCTATTCCACTGTCAAATCTACATTTTACAATTATAAAAATTCGTTATTTCTTAAATACGTCGTATACCCGGTTTTGACGATCATAAAAATACAACTTGAATTATCTTAACCAAACTTAAATGGTTTTATATATTATAAGTTTTACCACTGCATTGAAGAGTGGTCCGACCACTTGACTAAGTGGTTCGAGCACCTGACCGATGAGGTAAGAGTCACAGGTTCGATTCTCGGACTGGGTGGTGACAATTTAATGTCACCTACCTGGGTTCAGGGCTGAGTGTTGTGTTCGCCCCTTAAGATTTAGTGGACGCTAGCTTATTTCTATTACGTTCGAGGCACGGAAACGGGGAAGGTGATACGTCGAATATAACTCAACCCGTCAAGCACTTCATCGCCTCTAGGTGCGAAGGACTAAACCAGCGTACAATGTGTTCGTAAGAACCGTTTTTCAACGGGACTTCAAATGATGTCTCTGTTGTTTTATTTGTGGAAAGTACGTGGTAAAGTCCAATGCAGGTTTCTATGATTTGGTTTACCGATTACGGTTAGTATTTTCTCAGCTACATCAACGTGAAAAAGTCATTTTTTGCACTTTTGAGGAGGTTGTAAATAATGTTTTTAATTATCGGACGGCATTTTTAAAATCATAGAAACATAGTTTGAGGTTTGTCTTCTTTTCGTAGATAAACGTATTGGAAACATTTTCAATAGTTACACAAGTAAAAATACTATACGTACCACTCTACAGCACGTCTCACTAACTCTTAACCACTACTCATGCGGCATGATGAACCACCGCTGGCACATCCTCGCTGCATAGCTCCAGGTGACATACCTGAAGTCGTCAGCTTACAATATTAAATGAAAATTCTATGAGAAAAAATTTGAAGACTTGTTGTACGCCACAAATATAACTCACAAATATTTAAAATATTTAAACAAATCCCCGACTTACAGGATACTAAATTTCAAATAGATCAGACAAGTAGAGTTGCTCACATTCACTCAAAAATATCTAGGATTCATCGTTCACAATGAAAAATGAAAACAATGAGTATGTAGCAGCACTCAGTGCATCGTTGCTAAGCAGCACTTCCCGGAATAAATAGTTAAAAACTAGAAAAGAGCTCATTATATTTAAACGGCTTAACATATTTCCTTGAACCATAGCTGAGAACCATCCCGATCACGTCAGCTTTCAAACAAAAAAAAAAACGCACCAAAATTGGCCCATTTGTTTAGAAGCTACGATGCCACAGACTGACTCACAGATACACAGATATACACACATACACATACACACACACACTCACCTACGTCAAACTTATAACACTCCCATTTTTGCGTAGGGGGTTAAAAACAAGACTGCAATGGCGGCTCGAGGGTTGTTGCTAGGGAGGGTACAAGTTGCTGAGAACTGTAGCACGCACCGCCGTGTACCAATGCCCATGGAATATCTACGGACTACTCATTGTGTTGTGACCATTCGGTAATAAGCGTCACCTACACACCAGCGTCAACTAGCGCACACCACTATACAGCTCTCTGCAACTTGTGCCCTACCTGACAACAATCTGCGAGCCGCCACTGCTAGACTGGAAAGCAAACACGGAAAAAAATAGATACCTAACCAGTGGTTTATCATGGTCATGTTCCAAGACATGTGATGATAAATTATGACTATACTCAACACTGAGTTGTCCGTGGCACCATTATACGTGTAGGATCCGGCACACTCTTGACTTTTCTTCCCGTAGCATACGAGAGGCAAGGAAAATATTGTCCAATAATATACTTCAGTCTAAACAACACATGTTTATTGGATATGACAGGTAGGTACATTGAGTCTACATGCTCAAAGCGTCTAGTTAGAGCTTACACTCCATCCCTTGAGAACTCGACCACGATTGCCATTCTGTACTTAGCTGTTTCCCACTGATATTTTTAATTATCTTTTCAATTAAATCAATGACGTCATTTCTTTGTCAAGTGAAATACTTAAGTAAGGTATAGTTTATAGAGGTCGCCTACCTGAACTTAACATCTGTGTATGATAACGAGTGCGTAAGAGATAAGGGTGACAAGGACGCGTGTACCAAGTGCTGCGTCACCGCTATGAGTAAGCCAGCTATGTTGCGTACATGTTTCTCGTCGAAGAGTCACCTGACCATGACGGTGACACTGTAAATTTACTGGACATGATTTAGCGGGGAAAATGATGCAGCCTATGTCGTAGTTTCGTTTCTATCCGGGTAATACATTTTAGACTACTGCATTTTGCAAAAAGTTATAGTTGACGTAGGAGCACTTCGAAACAGTGTTTATAACCTACGTGCTCACACAAAGTACAATTCTGTCAAATTTTCGAATGTGTTTTCTTTTCGTTGGTAAATATATAGGCTGTCGAGAAACTGCTAATAACAAGCACACCGCTCGTATCCTGGGATAAACTGGAGACGATAATGTTACAGACAAAATGTACGTAGTACGATGACATTTTACGAGCACAATGTGGCAAAACTGTACAGAGTAAGTCCGTTCATGCGGACCACAGATAGGTATCTTAATTAATTTGTTCTGACCTTCATATTATGGGCGCAGGTTCAAACCGCGAGAAATCCAAAAATGATTCCATGTTTACTTGACGAAATACAAATAAAATATTACCTGGACGTGTAGCACCAGGGGGGACTTTCTCCGTGCTCGTTTGCCATATTGTGAGCGTAAAATGTTACTGTACAACATTTTGCCACGAAAATTGTCGTCTCCACATTAGCCACGGATTCGTGTGGTGTGCTTATTGTGTTGCCGGTTCTGGATATGATATATATATATATATATATATATATATATATATATATATATATATATATATATATATATATATATATATGGGGAAGTTATAAGACAAGCTGGTACACAGTTCAAGCTCCAGGCAGTTATATCGTCGACAGTGAGGACGTCAAGGACAGAACTAGTGACTAAGAGAGACAGAAATGTAGAATGTTCAGAGGGTAGGCAACGGCCTGTCGAAAGTAGTCGTGCCGGCTTCCGCCTGGAGTGATACCCGGAAACTGTGGCACGCCGTAATCAGGATGGTTGAGGTGGTACATGGACCCGTTTTCTCCTGATGGCAATTCATATTGCTAGGCATTTAAAAAAGTCGCGGCTGAAACATGTCTGTACCATGTATTATATTTAGAACCTTCTAACGCAAGTCACATAATATATAGTTGTTGTTAATATTATTATTTTTTGTACACTTCAACTCACTCAGAGCAATATATATATATATATATATATATATATATATATATATATTAATTTGTAAAAATAAAATACGTACGGTTTGAATTGTATACAATAGATGAAAAAAGTAAACACATATTTTTGTGTAACATTAAAATTTTTTTAGGTTACCGCAAAAATTTGTTTTGTCACTGCCATAAATGTCCAGCACAATGAAGAATATAAAACAAATATCCCTACTTATTTACAAATGAGACAATCCGAAAATTGAGCATAGTACCGGGGATATGAAACACAATCACAAAAACACACATACACACACACATATATATGTATATACATATATACATTCATACATAAATATAAATATACGGATGACACAAGGTGATTCCTTGTGAAAAATAAAGTAGAAAATATATGACACACTTTGTATGTAAAAGTAATATTAAGAGAGTAATTCGCTTTTGAAAATCAAATTTCAAAACTTTGAATTTTCCACAAACCGAATGCTAATCAACGTAAACTAACAAACTCAAGATATTACTTCACGACAATACGGCCGACAAACCAACAGTAAACGCCAGTTGATACATTCAAACCTTACGAAAATAAAAGGGGTGACCACCTTTAAATTGCTGACAACTTTTTTAACGCAGGGATAATCCAACATTTAAAAGTGAATTATAGGGAAATGTGAACTTGGTAATATAACAGGTCCTCTTGTAGCGATTGTCTAGGAATCATAGATTTCGTGCAAAACGCACGTGAAGTTTTGGCGTGGTGACACAGAGCCTAGCGTGTAGGCAACACTGCGTACACGAGTGTCTGGTTTATTCCGCAATGCCGCACAGATGATGATGGACATTCACTGTAAATATCACGTGCCGTAGTTTAAATAGTTCACATTACCGTTACCATCACTTTGTTCCAGTCTGAATTTGTGTGTGTGTTTTTTTCTTATGTCAAACGTGCAAGTAAAATATATCGTCGGTAGAATGCACGAAGTTAGACATTTAAACAGTTTGTGTAATTCTGGCACTACTATTGGAACTTGTAAAGGATCCGATATTGTTTTCAGGCACTGTCCGGTATTGCCGATACCAATACTGATACTGCCTTGAGAAGGAAAACATACATTGAGGACGCAGGAAATTAAAAACTTAATTTTCAAAACACTTCGTCAAAGAAAATTCCAACTGTCTTAAAGTTTATTGTTTTAGTAATACTTGCTTTTAAGACAAATAAAAATCTACGAACCACAAACTAGTCAGTGACTCAAACATGTGCGGGCGTGTGATGAAGGATATGGTTTACTTTTTCAATACGTTATGCAAATTTGGTTTAAAATATACGTCAGGAATAGATGAACTAACAGTCACAAAGTCTTTAAATTTGTAAAGTACTCGTGACTGTGACATTCCTAGGCACGTTTTTCTCTGCCAGAAAGTTGTGTTGAAAATTGTGTAACATGCAAAGAGGGAAGAACATTTCTGGAGTTTTAAGCTTTTCCACTTCAATAAGAGTGGACGGTTTGGATTTATCGGTATGAAGCAGCCCTGCTGTAAATTTGTAGTCAAACGTTAGGTTCCAAAACACTTCATCATTACAATCGCATATTAGTTACGTGATTTCATGTCGGTAGTGATACGTCGAACACCTTTTCCTTACCTTCCTTATCCCTCAACACTAATGTTGTGTCTGTCTGGTCTTTAATGCAGATTTCCTAAGTGTCAGTTACCATATACAACAATGCCATGTCAGTGTCACACAAGCAGTGCAGAACTGTGTTAGTTCACACACTGTTAACGGTTTATTGCTGTAATAATTTTTGTTGTATCATATGAACACTCGTTTACTATTAAGTGACATTTAAGGCTAAAACTCTGCCTTCAACTACTTTATTTTAATGGTGTGTGTGTTTAATACTGTAGGAGTTAACGGCAAATGTTAACGAATAACACGTTTGAACCTAAATCGTAATACATATCCGAGAAGAGACTACACCAACCCATCTCTATTATTATAGACTACCATTTGTGCTGACACAGACATGCAAATGCTTTGTGTAACGTTGGAGCTTTATTGAGCAATTTAACGGACATAATAGAATACTCATATTGTTTCACTTGCACACTTACAATTTATTTAAAAAACACAAATTCAGCTAGTAACAAAGTATTGGTTACTGTTATGAGAGCTATTTAAACTACGGTACGTGATATTAACAGTTAATCTCCACCATCACCCGTGCGGCACAGCGGAATATACCAGACACTCGTATACGCATTGTGTACACACACTAGCCCTGTGTCACCACGCCAAAACTTCACGTGCGTTTTGCATGAAAACAATGATTCCTAGACAGTCGCTACAAATTGACCTTTTTTATTACTAAGTTCACATTTCCCAATAATTCACTTTTAAATGTTGGATTATCCTTACATTAAAAAAATTGTCACCAATCTAAGGATGGCCACCCCTTTTATGTTCGTAAAGTTTGAATGTATTGACTGGAGTTTACTGTTGGTTTGTCGGCCGTATTAGCATGAAGTAATATCTTGAGTTTTGTCAGTTTACGTCGATTATTGTTCGGTTTGTGAGGAAATCAAAGTATTAATTTTTGGATTTCATTGGCGATTTACTCCCTTAATATTACGGTTACGTACAGAATGTCTTGCATATTTTCTGCTTTGTTATTCACAATGAATCACCTGCCGGAGTTTATCGGTGTTTTTTGTAAACATCCTGTTTTATGTGGACGTGTATGTATATATATATATATATATATATATATATATATATATATATATATATATATATATATATATATATATATATATATATAAACACATACATACACACATGCACACATACATACACACATACATACACACATACATACACACATACATACACACATACATACACAAACTGTATTTCACTCTTAATTTTTATTTCAATATGCAAATTCTTGTCGATCCATTTGTCTCAATAGATGACTGTTGCGTGCGAAACGACAAGGCTAAGCCTTGCTATTACTGCTATCAAAATGAAAAATGCGAGAACTAGCTTTCATGCGAAGTAATTATGTGTGAACAGAATCTGGAATTTACTTGAACTATACATTGTATATCCCAAAACATTTCCTATAGTAGGGCCAATACGTTTAAAATATTTAGATCAAGGGATAACCTTGCGTAAAACTTATTATATTTGACAATGTTCCAAGTCACCGTTCTCGAAATAACATACTTCAACAACGTTAGTATTTGTCTTTGTTCTGTGACATGCAATGACATATGGCACAGATTAATACTTTGCAGTTATTATGTCAAGCTACCTCAATAATATTGTCTGCTTTATTTGATTACATGATCCAGGATTTCGCGTACAATTCCCTTACAATTGACGTTCTCCTAGAATATTAATTTAGTTAGCAAAAAAATTGTAATTTTAAGTATAGATTTTATTTATGCACCACTTAGGCCACCTATATAATACTTACCAATGTGTCCTAGGTATCAATAAATTATATAAGATGCTCGCATTTAAGACTAGTACATTAAATTATTATTTTATTACTTCATAAATGTAGCAACAATGAATTAATAGAAATTTCTCTTTCTTAGAATTATTAAAAAAAAACATTTATTATAGTTCCGTTACATAACCCCTGAACAAACTCTTTATTTTAAACACGCCTGCACACACAGAAATAATATGTAGACCTGAATGAGCAAGACATTGTTGTTTGCGGATGAATACCCTATGATATAATGCTTTCACCTGTGTCTGAATGCCTGTGTAAGTGTTCTGTAACTTCTGCATCAGAGTACACTGAACTTTTTAAAGCGTTTTGGTTTTCCACCATGTCAGTAAATTATTTAAAATACGAACATACTACATGTGCTTCAAGTCTCTGGTGACATTCGCATGGTTTCAATCAACACTTCTTAGTTATCACTATTTGAAACAATGATTACAGAAATTTTTACCACTTATTTGTAATAATACATGTATAAACTAATTTACACTTTTTTCCACACATAAATTATCTTGCTATTTCTGTCTAGGTTAGGTATTTTAATTATAAAAAAACAGATATTTATAGTTTTCAATCATTAGCGGGTTACTGATGAATAACTGCGAATTCCGACTTGACAAATTATTTTAATTAAATGGTAAGTGTGTGTAGCCAGCACATTGTTTCATGCCGTCGTTACGGCTATGTGAAGTCGGGCGTGTTGTGTTCCCAGACATCTGGCGTACAACAGTCTCTGGGGAGAGGAGAAAGCTTAGGTGGGTAAACAGTGAGAAGGAGGCAGAGAAGGGTAGCCGTTATATAATGGAGAATGTGTACTGGAGTGGCTGGAGCCCGGCGTTATCTAGCGCCTCGCCGCATTGTCCAGCAGCGAGTGGGCAGTCGCCGTGCCGGCAATTAGCTGAGTGTAGCTCCCGACACGTAACTCAATTAGCGCCGCGCCACTTCCCTGATGCGCTGCAACTGGGCGTACTCCTCGGGCTCAACGCGAGTAACTGAGGGCCCAGACTTCTAGTCCCTGCTATGAACACCACCTGCACAGCCTAGCAGGTTTGTCCAGCATGTTGCCGTCACCAGGTATACAGGAACAAATAACGTTTCTTGTTGACGAAATAATGATCATAACACAGTTTAATTACAAATCTATATCTTTCAATGCTATTCTGAGACACTACTCAACAATAATCCGCCCAGAAGCTCTTTACACACAAGAACGTTCAACTCTACTGAAAAATGTGATGATAAAAGTACTGGAAATCACAGAAAGAAAAATCCTGGGAAAATATTGGGGTCGCTTAGAATAAAAAGTACACAATACCGAACACGTTATAATAATGAACACATACAGATTGAATAGCTTTCTGTTGTCGCATCCAAAGGATGAATCCTAACACACTGACAGAAAGACTGTTCACTTAAAACCGTGCATTTAAGATGTATAACTCAAGGTACAAAGAAATTGAAAGGGACAGAGATTACCTCCGATTCACTCCACAAGACAATGAGGAACGACTGCCACTCAGGAAAAAAATTGCAGGTTGCCAAAGGTTTCCCTGGAAAACCCAAGAAGATGGCTGGAGTATATTGGACAGAGGAAAGACTAGAGAAACTTCGAGAAATGATGAGAATAATGTGGATGAAAAGAAAGGAGAAACAGTTGAAATTAACATACACAGTGGCTCATACAATGAATAACTAAAGCAATTCGTCAAAATGTAAACATATAGGCCTACACATAATTTTTAATATGGAGGTACTGTAATATATACATTTGGCATGTATATATTGCAGATATTAATATAATAAAAATATGTTTTTATCGTGCTGAATCAATGTTGACGTATATTTAAGAATTATATTTTTTGTATAGACTTTAAGTGCAGGGAAGGATGTGTGTATTATTCTGTGGTATAAGGAGTGTATTTCTTGTGCCATAGAGGAGCGCGAAGCCTGACTAAGTAAGAGAGTTTAGCTAGCTATGTAAGGAGAGTTCTTGTTGGATCGCCGGAGGAGACGGATGTGTTCCTTGGCGTCACATGAGGCCGCGACGCTGCCCAGGGACGCCGATAATTATTGCCACAGAGGGAGGACCGTGAGACGAGATCTGGTACAAAAACCTGGAGGCTGTGATCAACGTCGGATGTCTACGAAAAGATCGGTATCGTTGCCAGTTTAGTATTGAGGCAGGGTCAGCCAGCACAAATTTTAGTTACATGGAAAGACAGACGTTAAGAGTGAACTAACACTTGATTGGACTGTGCTGAAGTCTGACTCTGTAGCAGAATGTGTACGGTAGTTCGTGGGTAGAAAGCTTCAGTAGCTGTATTATTTGATATTTTATTTGTTTTTTTCCCATAGTTTTTTCGCAGTTATTTACCATTGCAATGGGTACATTGTACCTTCTCCGAGCCATTTTCTTATTCATTATATGTCGTTACTCACCATGAAAATTCAATAGATTAGCATTGCAAAATTGGGCCCGTATCCATCGATCCTTCCTTGAGGGAACTGTTATATTAAATTTCATGCCATTTTCCTACATCTGTGAGTTATTATTTAAATTTAGGATTGCGTGTATTCTTTTTGAAGTTTCACGTAGAAGTAGTAGGAAACTTGTCGGCCGAACCAGGAGTTTTTTTAGTCTCATTGTTATTACCCCCAACCAGCAGACGACCACATATAATATCACACATGCGACAGTACACGTGAAAATGTTTGTACTTGTTATTTATCAGCGTAGGCTTTACGTGTCTCTGAACCGTGAATGGCTATTCAAAAGGACGGATAAAATGAGAGTAGTATACAACATAAATAAATAGCAATGGAAATTTTCAGAACAACTACGTACGATTTTACAGAACATGTCTGATAGCAGTAACTCCTCAAACACAGACCAAGCACGCTAAAGAATTATTAAAGTTACACATCACTGTCCGCAGTATGTACTTCGCCACGTGCATAAATTGTACTGATGCAAACGCAATTACTTGTTTCATGCACAGGTCACGCATAAAGTACGTGTGTTACAAATATACAAACTTAATTTTAACTGTCCAATTATAAGAAGAAATAAAAAGGAAAATAAAGTTGTCAGGCGTGTCAGTTTCGCTAATATTCGTCCAACACCATTAGGTTTAAACATTGAAATTTATCTACAGTATTTTAGTGCATAATTTTCAACTAAACTGGTAGTGTGTCTTGTAATACGTTCGTTATAGAATAGCCGTATAGATATCCTCGAACAATAAATGGCAAAATAGCTATGGAGAGTTAACACGCAGGCATTCCTTCCTTGGTACTAAGAGTAACGAAAGCAGATTACTGCATCTGAGATAGAAGCAGGCAGTCGATGACATTGTAGTCGATGCACCTTACGGCCAAAAGCGCGGTATGTCAGTACTGCTACTCACTAGTTTTCACTTCTTTGGAAGTCTAAATTTTCTATGTAGCTATAACATTAACTTTTCAGGAGAGTACTGCTGGAGCTCTTGTAATATAGTTTTGTAAGAACAGCTCCCAGGAAAATAATAAGTATAGTTATGTTTTAGCAGTACGTGACACGGCGTATAAATATCACAGCATAGTAACTTAAACGAATAAAAATAGGCAATTGTCTGGATTAGTTAGTGACTTATAAGTGTCGGTTACGAAAATTTCATTAAAATAATAGCTATGCTGACATGGGATAAACAAAATAAACATTTGTGCGCAAAATATTTTTCTTAAACAGCACACCCCAACAGAAACAATGCAATGTCTCTAGTCCCTGTGGTTTATCTTAATATATAAAATGAAGTGTCCTGACACACTCACTCACGCACTCATCAACGCACAGCCCAAACCGCTGGACCTAGAACCATGAACTTTTGAGGGAAGCTTACTCTTGGCTCGCAGGCACCCATTAAGAAAGAATTGTTCGAAATTTTATAATTAAGGGGATGAAAAGGGGTGAAATGGGTTTTAAAAGAAACCTTGATATCTCATTAACCGGGAATTCTAGCATAAATGTTTTAAGTTCATAATATTGCCCAAATAAATGCATATTGGCGAATTTTTCGATTTTGTGAGATTCGAAAATTAAGGGGGTGAAAAGCAGTCAGATGTGTTTTTCATTACTCCGTGATTTCTCCTTAACCATTTCAGATAGTGAAGTGATTTTTTTAAAGATGCTTAAGTAAAAATCTAAAAGTAATTTTTTTTCAATTTTTCGAAATTCGTCCTTGAAAGCTCTTAAAATAAAACGTGCTTTTAATATTAATCCCACTTATCTCCTATACCAGAGTAAATATTGAAATGGTTTTTGCTTTAAAATAAATCTTAAGTAAATATATTTTAAAAAAAAGTAATTTCAGGATGTTTCGAAATTCGTCCTTGAAAGCTGTTAAAAAAAATAAAATATGATTTAAGGTAACCATCTGTAACGCTTATACCCGTTTAGATATCGAGATGAATTTTTGATTAGAATGAAGCTTATGTAAACATCTATAAATAAAATTCAGGATTTTATGAAATTCGAAAATTAAGGATTTGAAAAGCAGTAAAGTATTACTGTCTCCCGAAAAAAGAGAATGGTCACGGATAAATAATTCAACAGTCGTTTCTTTTTGCCAACCTACTCATAAATAAAACCTCTTTGGACTGTAGCCATTACATAAGAAATAAATATCACGGCTTGCCTTTAACATTCACTCAGGTATTGTATAAAGTTTGTGGTGTGGAAGGGGTTGGGTTACGGGTTCGTATCCCGTGTGAGACTTTGCGATGGGAATTACTATGACATCATACGAGCATATTGCGCGCGCTCTTTACACTGAGCTGAGACAGTTAATTATAGTTCACTGTTATTGAGTACGCTAGCTGTTAAATGCCTTCATCACATATTTTGTCCAGAGTTACTGTTTACATTACATAATTTCACGTGGGCGACGCCGCAGCTGGCCAGCTAGTTTCAATATATTTTAAATCATCTAATTATATACAGCTATATTTTATTTTATGGGCATTTCAAAGTACACGTTCTAACAACCGGAACATTGTACCTCGTACAGCAGTACTGAGATAAATTACTAGAGGTAGATCAGAATAAAATGAGCACTTTCGAAACACATGTTACTTTATTCCTTTCATATTATTCGTAGTTTTCTGCAATTTTTTAATGTAAACAACGTTACTTAATTAACAATTAAAGTGCTTAGATTATAACATACAAATAAGGTAACTTCTGAAGTCACAATAAATAATAATTCTAGGTGATTAATCTGGATAAGATAATCTTCTAAAGTGATCACTTTATCGTGAACTACCTATAGTTAAGTAGCACATAGGTAATGAAAATAACTTTTGACTACGCTTTCTGAGAGCATTGAATACAATAAAACAGAAGGTCTTTAGTACCTATCTGACATTATTTTTTTGCTGTGTATGAGTTTATTTTATTACGTGGACGCGGTTTCGATTATTTTCGTGGAATATATCTCAGATTAGAAGATAAAGTTGTTCATTCATAAATAAATATTAAACATCTCGTATCAGTTAATCATTTGCTAGTGGGGCGTTTCATGTTTAAATATACGTTACTAAAAATATATGGATCGTGTGTGAAACAGATTAAGTGTTTCACCATATACCGTAATGTGAGGTTACTTTGCACATTAATGGATAGCTTTGCACTACCATGTTAATTTCATTGTTTGTAAGAGTTCGGAAATAGCAGTCACTCTAAAGTATTGTTCATTATTAAAGCTGTGAATAGTGAAGTCTTCAACAATTTGAGATTCTGTAAACCTTTTCATACAACAAAAATGTACTAGCAAGTCACCTTTGAGATTAAGCAAAAGAACCCCAATTTACGGTGGGTGATTCACATATTGTCTAACAGAAAAGAGTATTTCGACATGAGCCTAACAAATACTGGCATGGTATCCTACAAGCCTGAATCCCCGCTTTTTTTTTTTTTTGTGATGGCATCTCTCTCTCCCATAAACCCCATTTGCTCAGAACAGTGAAAGGTTATTACGATAATACTAGGAATGACCAGGTAGGCGCCAGCATTCAACGTGTTTTCACTTGCCTACGCGCATGATATCATAGGCGAACTAAGGCCAGCACCACAGCATCCTAGCGTGGCTGCAGGTCAAGACAACACTTGCCAGTTTTCGTTGTATTGCACGTAATATATACCTGACGTATGTAACTCTTATCGCACATTGAAAAGTGTTGTTGTAAACCCCCTTTAAATTTAACATTGACACAGATGTTTACTAATCAGTTAATTATTTTGTGAAACACACACTCGTTTACACAATCGAACTGTGAGTAAATGCTAAATGAAGACACAATGACACAATATCACAATATAAATTGAATATCAGCCATTCGTTTTAAAATTAGTGTTTTTTTTTTTCATTACGGAAAACATGTTTATAATAAGCTGCATGCAAGATGGCGGTGAATGGCATTTATTTTTAATATTTTTATAAACAGTTTTATCTATATAATCATATATGTAATATTAATTTCTTCTGTGACTCCCACCAGCGGGGTAAGGAACCAAAATTCTGCACGAATTAAGGATATTATCATTTATTTACAATGATAAAAATAAATGCGAAAAAAACTGTTTTAAGTATCTCAGAGAAGGTTCGATCCCCGGCGGGTCGGTCCCCGTATTATTTTCGCATGTGAGAACCGTCGTGGACGATTTCGCTGACGGGCGGGTTTTCTCGTGGATCTCGCATTTCCCCGCACCTACTATTCCGGTCCCTCTATATTGTACGGCTTCTTTCCATGCCAACTTTCAGGGTAAGTAGATTCTTAGGACGTCCAACAATAAATCTACATCCAGGGCGCAATACCCTGTCCGTCGGGTACACTCCTCATATGAAATATTTTACTATCGTTGAGTAACTTAAGTATTAGTAAAACAATGCATGTATTTGAACTATTCTATGACTAACGAAATGTTTGCATTTAAATAGTTCAAGTTTCACGTTTAAAACATGCCTCGCAATTGTTGAAGACAAGCCTTTAAAACACTTACAGGAAACGTAAACAAATTCTACACCAAAATATTAATACCTTAATTACCAATGCCTTATTGACCAATACCTTAATGACCATAAATAACATCAAAGACATCTATTATTATTATTTTCATTTTTATTATTATTATTCTATTAGCATTTGAATGCATCGTTCAAGATTTCATTTGTATGTATGGTCGTGTTTTACTTGTATTAAAAAACCATTTAAACTTGTGGTTGTAATTTAATACTTATGATATGGTTTATTAATTTCCCAATCTACTCACAGTTTGAGTTATTAAACGAATGTGTATTCCACAATATAATATTCTATTCAACGAGCTTCTGTGTAAATATTTGATTGTAAGGCGGTTTCAAAACATACATCCCAGTTTTTCTTGGGTTCATGTCGAAATACATTGTTCGAAAACTAGACAATTATACGGATACACATATGATGAAACACTGCACCTAGTTCATACATGGTTTCTATATTTTTAGTAGCAAAATACTGACTACGTTTAATCACGGAACAATATCATATCTATTAAAACTTAAATCCTTTCTTAACCCGTCAGTTATGTAGTTTTCAGTACATTATTATTATTATTAATATCATCATCATCGCCATTATGACAAATGTTTTCAAATTTCCGATGCCAACCACTTTGTTGTTACATCTTTAAGGGTTGTTATGGTTTTATATCAGAAATAAGTTTGTCGAGTCCGCAGTGAATTATGCGTGGTTTTTGCAATCACAACGCTGCCCATATTAGGCTATTCTATTGACAATATATCATATCATTCAGAAGTAATCACTCAAGTATAACATGACTAATAACCAACTATTTAAAACCATTCTGAAACATGCAAAATGTTTTATTAGTCATATATATTCTGTTCAGTTCTTTTAAAGGTTTTTTATTCACACATTCCTACAATGCATATATATATATATATATATATATATATATATATATATATCGTTTGAATAATAGTTGAAATTGTACTTCAAACTTGATATTATTAGATATAAATTAATGCTTAAACCAATACAAATTTTAAAAATTAGCTTGCCGTATTATTTCGGCCAGCAAATGAATATGGTTTATAATTTGCCGTAGAGTTTTGTATTTTGTTTGGCTTTCTAAATTCATTTTTAATAACAGTCAGCTACATAAAAAACTACAGCATGATTTTACTTATTAGGAATAAATTATTTACAATGGAAAATTGGCCAGAGAAAGAGCTGATGGATAGCCCTTTCGTATAATGGCTGCTTCATCACTGAGTAAACGACATCTATTAAGCTGTTAATAATTGTGATAAAGTTACTATTAATGCCTTAATAATATCGAACCTTTGCAAGGTTATAAAAGGGTTTTAACTTGCTTAAAGACAAATGTTATTTAACAATTACTTTTATGTTTTTATATTGTTTTAAATGATTAAAACTATATATATATATATATATATATATATATATATATATATCGTAAGTAAGGGCTAATATAGACACGTGAGGTGACTTATAGACAGTTTAATATTATTTTTATTTTTCATAATTAATTGTCAACTGTGAGTAAATATTAATTAAATGGCATGTGGCTATTTTTTAGTTGGAATTTATCGAACGTAAATTTCTTTATTTAGTGCTACCATATGTGTAAAAAATTGTTTCTTTATTGTCCCAAAATTCCCCTCTCCCCCACTTGACAATGTCACCCCTGTTTACGGTACTGTATATTAGTGATAGAAGTTTACAGGGGTAGGACGGTGAAGATAATCGTAGTTTAGTCTGCGGAAGAATGAACTTTTATGGCAGCGTCAACAAGTCATTCCAGAAAATAAATAAACTTCACATTACTTGTAAAACCGTGTACCGTAAAGTAGGTATACTTTGCACCAGCATGGGTCACTTTGCACCACCAAAAATATTTGTTTCTAGTTCTCGTGGTGAAATAAAGACACGTCACAACTGGGTATTTAAAAAATTATAATTTAATACCATTGTATACAATCACTTGTCTTTCAACTATCAGCATAGAAAATTTATTTTTTGGTGGTGCAAAGTTACACATGCTGGTGCAAAGTAAACCCAGTTTATAGTATCAGCTAACTGGCAAGAGCCGATTAAGGTGAAACTATGTCATCAGTAAAGGAAATCCTGGAAACTTATTTGTGATGCTCAACAGATAACACACAAATACAAAACCAGAGCTGTAGTGTGATATTTTTCAGGTATGGCCAATGGTAGCTAGTAAGTTCAGGATTTATGTATTTCTAGTAAACTGTTATACTGTTATTTACGCGAGCGCAAAACAACGTAGGCAAGATACGTTTATTACTGTTGGATTGATTGGACCGATGGAAAAGGGTGGGTGGAAGGTAGGTCGGGGAGGGGGTGAAGGATGGAGGGGGGGGGGGCAAATTAAAATTCTTGCCCCGGGCGAAGGAAAGCCTACATCCGTCTCTGGGTGTGGCCTGGTCATACACTTAGGTATAGGTATGCTGGTTTATCGCAGGAAAAGTTGACCGTTTGCTGGGTTTCAACGTACGTTCATCTTAAGCTCACTGGCTTTTACCTGTTGGTGGAGCTGTTACCCTATTTGACTGAGCCAATAATAATCCCACTAGTTATTAAATTTAATGCCTGTTATTGGTCTGAAGTAAAAAACGGAATTTCAGACGTGTATCATCCAATGATACATGTGGCGAGAAACTACACTGATTTCAAGGGTATGTTGGCACAAAATATCTTCGCGATGTACCATCATATCTATCAATAATACAAGGTAAAGGACTTTAGACATGTTTGGAAAATATGCTGGCATTCAACATTTTCCCGATTTTAAATTAATTATATAAAAGTATATGTATTAAGGCCAAGTCACCCTGTTGTTACTGTTTCGAGATAATAATGTTTAAAACATAAACCAAAGCACATATCAAAATGTGCTTGGTAGTTTGGTTTTAAATAGTTTTTACCATGTTGGCTATTTTTTAAAGACAGTAAACGTAATGGCTTAAGCTAGTTATGTAAAAAATGAAATTTTTATCTGACCGTTTAGTCGAAAACGTATAGTTTCTTGTCTTGAAAAAAAAATTAGCTGTCACAAAACTTCTGCACAGATTTCTTTCTGCTCTTGTTTAAGTTTAGAAAACATAATTTTTGAAACAGAAATATAGTAGGAACGGTAGGCATGGTTTCAAGGGCACGGACTACAGCAGTTTTAAACGTCATATTTTTATGTTTATATTTGTAAAAGATATTATTTTATTATTTAAGACATAAATTGGCACTGAAATTTGCTCTTATTAAATTGTTTCATCTCTCATAGTTTATTTCGTAATGACTCGTAAACGTCAAAATTTACATTTTTACGGTTTTAGGTACGTCACTAAAAACTGACATACCAAACTGAAAATATTTTGAGTCAATAACGATGTTCTAGGCTACAAGGTCTCCTATATAAAACCCAAAAATAAAATATGTTTGCACTGAAACTAAATTGCTAAAATTAAAAAATTTAAGAATTAAAAATTGTTTAATATGCATATATATATATATGAGAGCTTTAGTCTACAACATCGTTAGTCGATGTAATTTATTTTTATCCAGTTTAGTATGTCGGTTGGTTTTAGTCGCGTACATAAAACCGTAAAATGATAATTTAGCTATGTATGAGTCCTTACGGAAAAGCTATGACAGGCAAAAAAAAATTAATAAAAGCAGAATTTAGTCGTGATTAATGTCCATAATGAGGAAGAAATTACCTGGTACAAATAAAAAATAAAAATATGACAGTGAAAATTGCTGTAGACCTTCTCCGCATTCACATCAAGTGCTTTTGGAAAACAGAAATCCTGTAGAGTTTCGGATATTGTTTGATAATTCATTGTACGTTTGTATAAAGTAATGATTCTTTATTTCATTGCCGCTGTTATACTAGTAGGACTGTACAATCCATCTAGACACTAGTATGTGAAACAGGCAGTGGGCAAGTTCTCGACGTGAAGGGAGGGACGTCCTTGGATGAAGGTCGGGTCGAGGACGCCAGCAGTTGAGTTCCGCTGCTGTACTTGACATCATCCCGGCCGGCGCCCAGGCGACAACCAGCAGAAGGAGGAGGGAAGGGGTAGAGTCCCCTCAGACCGGCTAAGGGCCTCTCAACCCGCGTGCCTGCCGAGACGGAAGAACTCTTATAAATCAGCACCCTCGCCCTAGAGGGAGACAGGAAGCATGTTTCACGCACCGCGTGCTTGCTGGTGGCGAAATGAGGACGACTCTCCGGAGAGCAAGCCTGACCTCCACGGCCGAGGTAGGTGGCCCTTCTTCGTATCGCGATACTCTTGTTTACAACGATAGTAATTCAGTAAAACATATCAGCAAAATATACATTTATTTTTATATTTTTGGGTCTTTCAGAGGTGACGTAAGAGTGTTGTACAGGACCTTTCACAACGACGTCTTAAGGGACCTCCCTACCTGCGCCTCAAATGTGTTGCAGCGAGATACGGCTATTCTTTTTTCAACGAAACTATTTAACGCTTACTATATTTGTATATATACGAAAAGAACAGACACTTCAAACTATGTCGCTATAGTTTTGAAAAGTCGGCCGTTTATTAGAAACATCATTTTTTAGCCCATTAAAATAGCCAAGAATGTGTTTTCATACGTCCGTGTCTTGAAATATTACAACTTGATTCTAATAACACAGCTACAGAAACAAGAGTTAGACTTTAAACTACGCTGCCTACAAATAAATTAACGTGTTCATCGCTTAAAAGTTCCATAGGAAAAAGAACAATAACATAGCACTGCGCGCTAGCTGAGTGGCTTGCGTAGATAGGCGATAATACATGACGTGCTGTACATCGATCAACGGCAACCTTATCGCCCCTGCCTCATACACACAAACGCAACCTATCTATGGAGGGGTCCGATGTGGGTGAAGTGAGGTGAAAGAACCACTCGGCACCTATACCCGAGCCAGGATTCGAACCCATAACATTTCGCACCCTAGACCCGCGCCGAACCGATTACGCTACGGACTTTATTGGAGACGCAACTGTACACAAGGCACGAACGGGGGAAGGGGGAAATCGGCTATGGGGTTTTTTAAGACCACGCCCATTAGTTTTACAGTGGATTTGAATTGTAATTAAAACAATATAACTTTCATATCGCAGAATCCCCTTTGGTGTTTTGTCACAAATAATATGTCATAATGTGTACCTAAGTAGTCATAAACATTACAATTTTTCAGATTTTTGCACTCGAAGATTCACCAGATTTGTTATCATTATTTTGCAAACCGCCTACATAGAATAGTTCTTTGTCTTGATTTTATTGTCTCAATGCATTCCACAAAAAAAAAGCTTTTTTTTTAACCAATGTGAAGAAAAACTACCTACATATGGCCTTAATGAACTAGCTCAGCATTCGTTTGGATCAATTTCGGGAAATAATGGAAATCTTAAATCAGGGTAAGCGGAGCCAGGAAACGAACCCGAGTCCTTCCGAACGCTAGTCCAGCGTTTTACCGTTGTCCTACCTCGCTCGTTAACCTACAGAATGTGTGCTTCAGCACTGAGCAGTCAGTTTGTGGTGTGCAAGACTTTTTACACGGCTCCCCGTCAAGAAGAGACTTGCGTATTCATTGTAGTTTTAAGAGGGTGAGGTGTATGCATTTTCAGTGAAAATTTTTCTTAACTTTTGTGCGAAATTTAAAAGTAAACATAGAAAATTCCACATCGCTGCCTACTCACGAAAAAAATTAAATCTTACAAAATTATTTTTCCCGTCTGTTCGAGGAAATGTTTTGCCACACAGACCCAATTCTTTAGCACAAACGTTTTCGCTTAAAACGAAATTACAAAATTATGACGGCATATATACGTCACAAGAACGCGGTAAATTATTAACAGTTTGATCATAGAGACAAAAAATAATGTATATGATTGCTGTTTTTTTTTCCACGTCGTCTTTCAGATTCTTTCAAATTTCAACTGTGATGCTTAGCGTTGATGCATGCGCCTTCACGCACTAAATTATGAATATAATCTAACATGTGTAGGTTATTCGTATGATATGGATATTTTACTTCGTGAAACTCTGTCACGTGTTTTAACGGCAAATTACATTACGCTCTATAACTCACATCATAATAATTTCAAGGTTTTGAAAGGAACGCAAATTAGACGATAATAAACTTTAAAAACACCTTCCTTGCCAGATCGTAAACATTTTTCTGCAGATAATTTTTTTCTGCATAGTAACTTTGCTGCAAGGAAAAATTTTTATTTAAAACAATGTAATTTCAGCTAATTTTTTCGTTTGCAGATCATTTTAAAATTATTTTATAAGCCTGATCACATTTATGGGGCAAATAACATTATTTTATTTGTGAAGTATTCCAAAGAATTTTTAATTTTTTTGTTAGCAAAATAGAAATGTCAACAAAAATTGTGTTACTTAGAAAGAGTTTAACAGTCATCATTATGATAAAAAAAAATAGTTGTAACATTTCTAG
The DNA here is from genome assembly GCA_003012365.1 of Medauroidea extradentata. Lineage (NCBI taxonomy): Eukaryota > Metazoa > Arthropoda > Insecta > Phasmatodea > Phasmatidae > Medauroidea > Medauroidea extradentata. Next base: position 62,595 of record PNEQ01130247.1, on the reverse strand, counting down.
CACGTGCTTTTCTCCTTTACTACTAAGAAAGTAAACTCCCTCTGAAAGAAAAAAATTTAAGAAATGAATTACTATATATATATATATATGAATTTTTTTCTCTGCAAAGCAAGATTTCTCTATCCCAATGCAAACAGTCCTAAAGAATTATTTCGTTTGCTGTAAATAAAGCGTTTTCAGTATGTCTCTTGAAAATGGCATTGAACAATATTCATCTCTGCTAATGTTTAGAGTATTTTCGTATAAATGTTTTAGTTGTCTTATATATCTACCGAATATGCAAAAGTTTTACAGCGTAGTCAAGTTTTATGCATAAACGTCAGGAATCAGATTTATTTTTCCAAAAAAATTTCCTCCTGTAGAATAATCTCACGGTTGGTACACAACCCACCCCTTAAAAATGTTTACGTTTGTTCATAATATTTTAGTTTACAAACAGTGCTGTGAGTTAAATTATGAATTAAATATTTTTGTTACTCTAATTGTTTAAATGCGACTATAAATGTTCAGTGAACATACATAAATTACTGAAAAAATATTCGGCGTGGAATACCAGCATTGTGTTAACTGCAGAACTGCAACAGCTGCCAATCCTTACACGAGTAGCAAGTGTATCAATTATATAGTTTCGATGTATGATTAATGCGATGCGGATGATGTATGAGAAATAACAAGAAGCTAGCGTGTATGGTAACGGACATTATATGGTGTGTCAGAATTAGTGGCCGTAAATCACATGTAGAACTGAACTTACATACTATTTAGTGAGTTGCGTACGGACGCAATATGGCCGCTCTCAAGACTGTGAAATCCAGAGATCTCCAGGGCTTTCAGGTGGTTATTTTAAAAGTAATTCTACAGTAATGCAAATACCTTTAAAATATTTGAAAATACATTTTGAGCATATTAAATGTGTAGCATTCCTTCGTGCTCATTAGTACATTTGTTTATCACACACGCGCACCATGGGAAAAAACAATTTATTATTATTTTGTATTGCGAAATATTCTATCTAGATTTGTTCAATTTTTTTATATGTTAAACATGGCTGCTCACTATTTTTCAAATAGTACCCCATAGTTCGACCAGTAGATGTAGGGCCTACGTCTTAAAATAAATTATAATCACATTACTTGCACTTTTATTACCGGAAGATGTCAGTAACTTGTACATACGTGCATGGTTATGAGGGAACTTGGTAGGTTTTTGAGTGGATTATCTTAATGAATTGTATTTAAAAAGTAAAATGCTTGCAGTTAGGCAACCCCAGGAGAGTTTGTTTTATGAAATGTTCACATTTTTCTTTCAGCAGAACAGGTCGCGCAATGTTTTGAGTTGTGTCCACTGCCAGATCCTATTCGTACCTCACTCCTGCTACACCGACGTCCAACTCATGTTTGAAATGCCCGGCGAGCTCCCACACAACCGCGGAAAGAAAAGAGATAAATAACAGCACGTTGTAAGCCCAGGCCTGTGGGCGGGAAAAGTTAGCAAGTCTTCTGAGCCTGCCTCCGGCCCACGGTAAAATTACATTGAGGTATTCTGGATATTATCCTCACAGGAATTCCTGCGGGGCTGGCTGCAAAGGCAAATGTTCAAAATAGAAGAAAAGTTTGCAAGTGGCTTTCATGTTTACGTCGGCAAACTAATTTCTTGCTCGGCTTTTCACAAACTCGTAAACTGATAACTTTATTAAAATATTGCTTCCATTATCACTTTACTAGGTCAAAGTTTGGCGAATTGAATTTACGATCCGTAACACACACACCAACACACACACACACATACACACCTATTATATATATATATATATATATATATATATATATATATATATATATATATATATATATATTTTTTTTTTCCTTGCGATTGCGAAAGCTGAATTCAAACTTAACATCTGCAAAACGTTATAAGTGGTGTTTTAACGTTTTATTATGGTATTGTTTTAGCGCAAGACTTTGTCAAACTTTTACATTTTACATTTAAAATTACCTACAAACTTAGTTTAATTTACATATAAAAATTCGAAAGTTTTTTTTTGTTACTAAATTTTGACAAATATTTCGTTCCGGCAATTAAAATTTCTCCGATTTTGACGTAAATATTTATTGTGCTCTATGTGTGCTTTCTATACTTTCTGCCAGCGTTAGGCACTAAATTGTTTCACTCTCATCGTCTGTACATGCCTGCAGCTGTTGCGTTTATTTTCATTTCTATTCTTTGTTTTATACGTGTGAGTTTTCTTAAACGAAAGGTGTTATAAAATGTTTAAATAACAATAAAGTACAATCTTATATATTGTGTCAGCAGGTTGCAGGAGAAGAAAGGTTAAAACTTCGTGTGTCTGCCTAAGATAACCTTCTTGCCAGCGTCTAACGTTGCGATTGCTGAGTGACTTTGAAAAAGATTAAAGACTTTGTGATGTTTCAAAAACTTGTTTACTGCTGCTTAATTTGAAATTTTTGTAGACATTACGATACATTTTTGAAATTAGGAATCAAGTGATTTATGACCCATAGCCTAAATAAAGCTTTACATCGTAATAGCATATGAATTATTCGAAAAAAGTAAAACTAATTATACGTGTTCTCTATGTTTACAATACGCCCATAATTAACAGTCCTTGGCCCTTAAAAAAATTGTATCAGCTTTACGCATTACACTAAGATGCTAAAATGTTACCGTAAATTTTTGCCGGTTTATTTACACAAATATAATGTTATCTTTAACAATCAACACTTAAAATTGCTACCTCAAAATAAAAATATTTCGTACTGTGATGTAAAAATTACACTCTAGTGATATTTAGGACCTACTCTGGGTTTTTACACTCGAAAGGTTAAGGTTCTCATGAGCTTATGATGAAATTTTTCATAACTTAATAACATTATAGACTACTGCTAAAAGCAGCACAATTCTGCTCTAATGCTATTCTGATGTGCGACAAACTGGAACACTGATCAAGAATGATATTCAACGTGACAGATAATATTCCATATCCACAGCGAAACTTTGTATTGCGCTGACAGATGTCATGATAAACATGTAATTAATAGCTGGAATCAGTTTACAGGAGCCGCTGTGAAAGTTTTCCCAAAATATCACAATTGCTTCCAATAATCTTTAAATAATTTTGACTAAACATGATACATTTTTTTTCTGAAATAAACACGTAAGATATAAAGTGGGTTTTTAAAAATAACATGAACAAAAAAAGAAGCTTGTTTAACTACTATTGTCGTTATTTGCCCTTAGGTTCAACCACACCAAAGACAGGACTTTAGGATACGTACTCTTTACTCATGTCCATGACATACCAGAATTTTTGTTTATTTTGTGCCCAGGAGAGTTAAATTGTGTACTAAATTTGGTTCAATAGGACTTGAAAATGTTGTGTTTTTCAACAGACCTATCATTTTAGAAAAATAACGTGACTTTGTGGTAGGTAAACAGAGAAAATAGTAGATGAAGTTACTGATATGATATCATTTCGCGTCATAATCAGAGTAACGTCAATGCTACAGGCCCCATATGGTAAGTTGATACTTTTAGAAACGAACTGTTGAAAAAATCACTAAGAATTCATTTATTAGTACCGTACAAAAATGCAAGCGAATAAGACACCAAAACGGTGAGATATATCTCATAATTCATTTATTATTATTATTATTATTATTATTATTACGTGTCCACGAGCATAAAAATAATTTGTAATGTTTATTTTGCCAGTAATTTAATTAACACGCCTTTGTTACAACGTTTGTGAAACATATTGCAACTAAGGTATGGTAAGGTAAGAGAGCTTTACGTCTCGTCGAAGGCGAAGTCATTAGAGAAGGCGACACTAGTTACAACGACAGGAACTAGGAGAGAAGTCGGTCATGGCCTTTGTTTAGGAACCATTCCAACTTTCGCCTTAAGTGTTTTCGAAAAACCTTGGAAAACCGAAATCGCGGATGGCCGGAGCCGCGGATCGAACCCGGGTCCTCCCGAATGCGTTCCCAACTCGTAACCGTTGCGCCACTTCGCTAATTTGCAGTTGAGTCGTAGAAATAGTTTCTCTGTATATTATTCAAAACAGTTTGAACATTGCCGATCGTTGAATGGAATGTTACAGGTAGTATGTTTATTGTTAATAAATGTAACAAAATTTGTATTTTTACTTAATAAGCATTACAATAAACGTCATGTACAAACGTCGAGAATTTACAACGGCCGCCGGAGAACCGTTGTCAATCGCGTTGTGACGCGGCATATGGTCGGCACCCTAATTAGTCAAGAGTAATAGCCAACAATATATCATAGATTACAGGTATAAAAATAAACCTGCCATGTGGCGACTATTCATTTTTCTCGTCATCATGCCACGATGCCGACGAAACCACTATAATAAAGCCAACATCAATATAAATAATTACATTCAGGAAAGAACCATATATGGTTGTATTCTATATATTTTATATACATATTGTCTCCTTGGAACTGGCAAGTGCACTTGGCAAGCACCCGGGCCTTCTCGCTCCCCCCACCCCCTTTACCTCAACCACACTCGTGTAACCCTCTGGTTGTTGGAGGGGAGGGGAGCAGAGCTAGCCTATATTATCTAACACACACATATTGAATAATAACGATAATAATAATAAATATAGTATAAAGAATTTTGGTGCTAAGGTAAATCATGCAGCTACTTGTCGAGTATAACAGAATGTAATTGGAGTTAACATGCAAAAATATGGCAATGGAAGGAAACTAGTATCCTAGAAGTGCGGGGCTAACTTTTATAAGTTGTATCCTGATTGGTCCAACTGGACCGAAGCCTGCGGGGAAAGCAGCGGGGATTTTGGTGCCAAACAGGAGCAACGGGAGGAAGTTTTAAAAGATTTAGACAAAAGTGGTTGGGACGAGAGGAACAATGGACCAGGGTGCTACCACCGGGCGTCGGGACGCGTTGACACAGAAGTTTGTAAGACGTAAGAACGACGGGCCAAGGTGATAACCCCAGGACGTCTTTAGTTTGAGCGTCGTGACGCCTACGAGTTTCGTGACTCGGACCAGTTATTTAGAAGTGTTTCAAAAAGCGTCACAATTCAGGACGGCAGTTCGTTGATGACATCATAATCTTCGGATAACTTACCCACATATTGCTGAGACTAACATTTTTGTAATCAAGAAGTGCAGAACAAAGATCGGCCCATAAAATTGGCACCGTTTCAGTCGTGCCACGAGAGTGTAATAAGTATTTGCTACACGGTTGAAATTTAATTTGATTTTTTTTTTGTTCACTTGCGATCACAAGATTTTGAAATAGGAGACCGTCGCTGCGTCATGCAAAGCGTGAGTGTTGGGATTTCATTGGTTTTTTTTTTCCAAGCGAGATAAATATTACTAAGAATGAAATTGCTAACTAATATTTTAATTTTAAAAACATGTTGTTGCTAGTTTTATTTTAGCGTTTCGGTGACTGCAGTGAAGAAAGAGGCGAGAAGCTTTACACGCAGCCACAGAACAAAAAGTGTAACAAAATTTACAGAAGTAGTTTTACAAGTTATTAGAAGTTTATATACTTGGTAACTAGAAAATAAACTGCTTAAGTGTTTTCGTAAATGACTGAAGTTTAGTCAGCCAAACGAAATTATTTTTCATGGCGTAGCTTTTATAAAAATATATTATATTTCTTTATTTTGGATGACTTAGGGATGTTACTGTTATTGTTTGATCTTCGCAGCAACATTTTTTCACTGAGTTAAAATTTTTCATTCCACTAGACGATACGTCAGTTTTCTTTTTGAACATATAACCCAACCTTTAGTGGGAAGATTTATTGGTCTCTTGAGGCTTAAAAAGTTTGGAAATTTATAGGTTATAAATTTGCGTGTGGGAAAAAAATATTCCCTCCCTGGATGCCGGGAATTCGAGTATCACGAAGAAATTGATCAATACAGGACTGTCAGGCGAGAGCACAACAAAGCCATCTCACACTAGAAATATATGGACCAAGTTTGAGAACGTCGCGACAGGCCGCGCCGTACTTTCTCTTCTCAGCGTCGCCTCACACCATTTCGCGATGCAGAGCATTCGACTTTCCGCTCCACTCTTTCTTTTCATCTCATTCTCTCTTTGTTGCTTTCCCGTTCATGTTTATGCATTATACAGCCAGCTTCTTTGTGACCGAAAAAGACGCGTTGTCGTTTCTTTTTATCTGCCTCCTCTCTCTTTCTCACCCTTCCCACAATTTTTGTTGCATTCGCAAAACGGGAGAAATTTCTTTATTTTATGACAGGCTTGCCACGTCCGAACCGGAGTTTCACCGACTTTATATTTAGGTGGCAAGTCGATCGGGCTGTTGGACGTCGCAGGAGGGAAATTTCCATATCGCCGACGAGAAGAAAGGGTCGTATTCAACACCATCTCACTCCCTCCTACTTTCATATCGGCGTTTCGGGGAAATTTCTCTAAATACAACACGGGGAAGTGGCACTCAGGAAGGTGTCGTGAGTTCTTTCCCCGCATTTTTATTTCTCCAAGTTATTGGTTGAAGAGAAGTCAATCCTCCGCTCGCGTAGTAGAACATCATAAAGAAACCGCGAACTCCAACGAAACAATCATATTGGACGTTAGAACTGAAACAGAAACAATCGTTCACTCCCATAGGTCAGGGCACGTGAAACGTAACACACACACGCAAGCCTTCAGTGTGAGGTGTTTTCTCACACGAACATAGCTTGTGGCGCTAAGTGAAGTGGGATCAGTACCCCGTCACCCTAGATTTATTCATTTTCTGCCATGGTTCCATACAAACATTTTTAAGAAAATTTTACACTTAATTTGGTATTACATATTTTCTTAAGCGTTATCAAGTTGTCACACTTTCACTTCCTTTGCTAATTTTTAACTAGTAACCATCAGAGGTGTGTGTGTCAGTACTGTGTCTCTCTATGTTTGTGCGGGTGTGTGCGATTGTAGATATAAAAACATTGTAACAATTTTAATGTCACCATCGAAAGGCAAACCCGCACTTAGGAATGATGTAAGATCTAGTGTTTTCGCTACGGGATGCAGTACGGCTGGGTCTCACAACTTCTCAATCTGCAGGCTTAGATAAGAAACACACACATGCATTCGCGCGCGCGCGATGAGTATGTGCGGGCAATTTTTTTTACCTTGTGTATTGCTGATTCCTCACATTGAAAAGTTTAAGTTTATTAAGTTAATTTTGCAAAAAGCATGTTATTCAAACCCATATTAAAACTTTACAGACATATTATACAGTAATGACGTATTCAGATGTTTCCCTGGAAATATAGCTAAAACGCTATTGACTGAAATAAATCTAATAAAATTCTAACGATAAATTATGCAATGTTTTAGAATCGAAAATTGTAAATCCGCTGTGTTGATACGAACAAATTCGTAGGCTACTGCTGAGGCTCGTCTATGTACCGTTAGAAACCGTTAGATAAGTGCCCTATTTTCATCCATTTAAAGCTGTTTATTTTGACATAAGTTTGGTTTGATGACGTTATAGCACAAAAAAGACCTTGTGTTTGCTCTGTGGGTACATGTTTACTTTTGTTTCGACGTACTTCTGCAATGGACGTCACATCTCGCATATAAATGTTGCCTCAGATTTAGCCTATTAGTGACCGCATTACGTTATGTTCAACATAGCTCTATTGTAGTTATTGGTTATTGCAGAGTGCATTAAGTATGTAAAGTATTGATCAAACAAAATTGTATCTTTAAAATGCTTGCTACGTGCCACTGTTTGGCTGCATTCTGTTTTTTAAGTGAACCATTTTCTGTGACACGTTTTAATAAGAATTATTGCAATATGTTTTGCGACACATTAAAACGTATCAAACTCAATCAAAATTATTTTGTCTTCTCCTATAGTACTTATACTTGAAAATAATTGCTACAAGACGCTGTCAAATTGTCTCATTCACATGCAATAAAAAGCGGGTTTAATTTAAACCGGCATCAGATAGATTGGTTACATTACAAAGTTTGCCGTTCTAATTACGTTTGAATGCTCGTGTGCTGCTCTCATAACCCTATCATATAATTGCCTGCCCGTTATTTACATGTCTTGGTTAACTAAGGGTGAAGAAACTTTCGTTCTGGTTTAAGATGTCTACAGCATGATTTTGCGAGACGTCGCTCGTGAAGAAATCATCAAGTGTTTCCAGCTGGTGAACCCAGATAAACCGCATAAAAATGGGAAATCACTTGATTACTTTTCAAAATTAAATTTAATCTTCAACTCAGATCAATGGTAGCTGAATTTTGTAACGGCTGTCTGGATTTCATGGGAAGATTTTTTAATTAGGAAAAGAGGAAAGAAACTTATTCGTTATGATTTTTCAAGTATATTTTAAAATAATTATCACAAAACAATAGCTTAACCTCCCCCATTACTTTACACCTGTTAACATTTCCTCTTAGCTAGGTCTACTCATTTTGCATGCTCATGTTACCGACTAAGCGAAAACTTATTATTAACTAGTATTTGAAGTTCGACTAGAGTAAAATAATGTCTTCCAGTTGAGACATTGGTATGAAGAATTTGTCACCTGCACCAGCAAGGTTTAATACAGTAGGCTGCAGATTCTCGGCAAGAAGACGGTACATTCGTAAACTCAGATTCCCAGTAGTTAATATGGTGTTCACACTGGTTGTGAGTATAAAGCACATTTTAGAAAAAAACTTAAGTAATTTTTAATTATACACACGATAGCATTTCGGCTGGTAACTTTCTCGTACCGTTAACTAATATTTCAATGCAGAAACAAAACATTTCCTGGAATAAATACTTGAAATGCAGGACGTGGATTTATTTCCACTTGTGGATTTTACTCCTGGGAGATTCTTTTTTTTTTCTAATGAAATCTAATAGACTGTGAAGCCGAACGGTAAAATAATTTCTATGGTGCCCATGCTCGAGTTTTCAGTCGCATGCGAGTTGGAAGCCTAGTGGTATTTTTCAGGAGATGGAGATTGTTTTATTGTTCGGCTTGATATTCTTATAAGTTAAAATTGAAAAACGTTTCTCCATATCCTAAAAAACACTATTCGGCTTCCAACACGCATGATACTAAAAACTAGAGCATAAGCCCCCATGTCTTGATAAACACCACTTGGCTTCCAACTCGCATGCGACTGAAAACTCTGAGCATAGGCCACCTGGTGGATTTTATTTGAAATTCCGAACTTTGCAGCGTACATCGAGCTCTCTTGGTCGAATTCCTAAATTGATTGACATTAATAATCATTTTCAAATAGCGCACGCGTTGGGGTGACAAATGGTGTAGATATTGGTAGGGAGGCTGGAGATTGATACGAGAAGATTTCTTTCCCAGCGTAAATGCCCCGAAGGTGCCCCAGGGCCTATATCACGCCGGTCCAATCAAGCGACCTCTGTCGATAGGGATCGTATGTCAGCCATCAGCCCGGGGTGCTGTATTGCTGCGATGGTGCCAAGCCTTGACGCCGCCCACTCCTTCGTCATCTCTCATGTCTGCCTGCCTTGATAACGTTGCAGTGTGTAAATAGCGCGGAATGAGGGACCTTGCAGGGCGTTGCTATAAATTCCGAATTTTAAATCTTTAACGAAAATGTCGAGATCAGTTCAGGCAAAGTCGTCCATCGATTTGGTGAGAAGCAGCTTATGTGAAGCACAGTCAGTAGCCTTGTCTGAGGTTCTTTCACGTAACCTGTCATGGGGAATAAAAACAGTAGAATACTGAAGAAAGCCCGCTGTCGTGAGACGGAAACTCTCAAATAAGCAGATCAGAGCAAAAGTTATATATTATTCCCGACTTTCCAAACCTACTATCATTCAGATACTTGCTGAAGGCCATTTATACAGTTTTTAAAATGCTGGCTTTACTTCTCTTCGATAGCCAGGTCACTAATGGCAGCGCCACGCAATTTGATTCAATGAGGAACTGGGAGAAGAATCAGCCATGGCCTTTTCAAGGAACCATTCCAGTATTCGCCAGGAACTATTTCGTAAAATAACGAACATCCGAATTCAGGATGACCAGAGCCGATAATCAAACCCGGGTCGTCCCGAATGCGGTCTGCTGTCTTACCGTTACACCGTTATTTCAAAAAGTAGCATGGAATTTGCCAAGAATAGTAAAACCATTAAACCAAAAAACTAGACGTTTTAATCGATAGAGAAGTACCAAAATAAGTAACATTTTAAAGTTACTTGCGCACCTGATAAAATAACACACGTTTATAGACGGAAGAGCAATGCAATAATTTAGATAAAAAAAATTTTCAGCGCAAAACACACATCATTGATAAATTTATTATTATATGTACATAACAACTACCTGATTTAATTCTGAACATTTGTAATAGTTAAATTCTGAGTATTTGTAATAAAGGGATTCTGTGTCTGTGTCTGTGTCTGCAATTAAGTGACAATTACTTCAATTGTTTATTAATCCTTAATGACCAGTGCTACAGATCAATATGTTAATTTTCCTTTTTTTCTTCGTAATTCAATTTCTTGGTAGATATTTGAAAATGTGACAATGAGAACTAGCTAGTCGCCTTACATTGCATTATTCACATTTTAGGAATATATAAAGTAGTAAAGCGTAACAAAGAGACGCTTCAACTGCCATAAAATATTAGATAATTATCTGTGAACGTTTAACGACAGCCAATTGACTCATGGTTAAGGTCATGGTCTACTGTTTCTGCGATAATTATTTTTATTTTTAACTTAACCGTGAGCAGACATCAATATTCTGTCTAGAAGTTTTGTTAAAAATGATTTTTGTCGTGATAGGTAACTTTCAAAGCAACAAATTATACGTCTTTGACTACAAATTTTATTAATTACAATTTCGTTTATTACATAGTTACCTAAAATCAAAGTATTTACGGCCTTGAAAAAATCAGCCAACATAGAGAAGATGATTTTAAACAAAACCGCCAGACAGATTTTTGATATCTGCTCTAGTTTAGGTGTAAAAAATTAATGTGGCTAAAAAAAGAAGAAACACGCGAGTATGGACTTAAAAAAGTATTACAAATATACGTGGACTTTACTGTCATATTTAATGCCAATAATAAGACACATCGACCGTTATTCCCTGCTGCAGCTCATGCATTGTTGCCAGGTTGGTTCGCAGATTCTCAGAAGTACACACTCTTGATTAATGTGCTGTAGACCACTTACCATGAAATATCTACGATCTACTCCTGTAGACCAGCGTATCAGTGGCTGTAGCATCAACTAGCACACAACTTTGCACAGTTCTCGAATAACCGCAGCCCTACCTGACAACAACCCACCGGCTATTCCCCTAACTCTGTATTTATGATACGAGAAGGATTTACTTCTACGTAAGAGGTGACGCAGCCTCTAAACAAGAGCTTGCGCATTTCGTCGTGCATGGTTCTGAAACAAAATACAAAGACAAAGGAGTTCAAGTTTAACTACCAGTAATCTACTGACAACTTACTGTCACAGCAAAACATGGATTCAGCCATATGAAACGTTGGCATTCCACAGTATAAACAACGGCAGCTCCTACACCTTACACCCTTTCTAGCACACACATGTCTTCAAGTAGCCTACAGCAATTAAGGGAAGCAAGGCACAATTTCCTCTCTTGCTACGTAAGATACAAAGAAGAGGATATGTGAGTACTGCTACTGTCACTGGTTCTAACCCGTTTCAGGACCGCCAACTTATGTACACTTGTGAAGTACGCTATAGTGGAACTAAATTTTGAACTTAGCGTCCCGTTGAAAGATAGTTTGAAACGACGCAGGAATTAGTATACATGACAGTTAACAATGAGTATAAACAGACTGAACAATGATTCTAACAAAGCGTAAAGAACGGAGTATTTAAAACACGAGCCTGTAGAAACAAAACAATTAATAGTTAGCAATTTTGTTAGGAAGCAAGGCTAGACCATGAAAAGTTTAATAGAAATAGCTCACCATCCAATCATGTAACATCCTCCAATCATTTCGTCTTTTAACAGCAATACGATTTCTGCCTTATAAAATAGAGGTAAACAATAACGTTACGGTACGAACCGATGGTAGCTTTTACAGTCAACAAAGCTTAACCTATCACATCTTACATAACATAAACGGCGGTACGTTGTGCAATTTATAAAAATACATGTACAAAAAGCAATAATTTCAAATTATTAAAGTGATATAAAAAACAAAAGCGCCAAAATTATGCAAAACGGCAGAAATATTGCTTGTATTTATAATACCAAAACATTTGACGTGGGAATGCGAAAATATTTTCGTTCAGATTGTTTATTTTAATACAATGTTACTTTGTTCCATTAGCAACGCAACCCGACAGATTTCTTTTGGGGGCCCACTTGCATGGAATGCGATGCTTCTAGTTATAAGTGCAGACTTTTTTTTTTCGAAATTATTATACATATTCAGAATATACATTTAACAAATAAATTACATTTTGGAAAATATATTTCAAATGTTTCTTAAAACACAATGCGGATTAGAATTACTATTCAGAGTCCTCCAACATTAAGTGAACTATTCGTACAGCTATATCTCAAATCGACTGCTTAGGTAGATACGAAGATAATCGAATGTTCTGAAATGTTCTACAGCACAGAATTTCTTCTTATACACTGCGCACAGGATTAGCGCCGTACTCTTAGTATTGATAGTGGTACTTGGCACACGCGTCAGTGTAACCCTTATCATGCCTTCTCTTTTAAGAATTCAACGTGCAAAACAGCTACGTGTAGATGTCGCACGTAGAACTACTATACGATTTCTACTATTTTTTATGAGATGCTGTCAGATTGTTCAATTCGTAACTGCTATACAGTTCAAAAAATTTTTTTAATATACTTTTTGTGGGTTTCGGTATTTTTTATGTCTGTCTCTGTACGCGTAAAATTTATATCAAATATGTAGTTATTATTATGTACAGATACCTAAGGGATTGACAAGTCTTATTTTATTTTTGTTGCATAATAAAATGTAGTTTTAATATGTTCCACATTTTTCGCCATTTTGAGGTTTCAAATGCCTTAGTTATGTGAAGTTTACAAGGTTAAATGCATAAGTAATATAAACAACGATTCTGAACTTCTGAATTCTACTCCTTTCGAGATTTTCTGTGCATCAACACGTGATTCTCTGCAACTGTTAAAGGAGCACTTACTACTTGGTGAGATAAGTTTTTTTTAATATAAATGTTGTTGAATTCGCTTCGGGGTTCCATTGTGACATCAGTATGGTCATTTGTCTGACGGCTACATTTTATGTCTGCGTGGCCTATTGCAGGTCCAAATTGCGGTACATTCGATACTTTTTAAAATAATGTATTAGCGTGTATGGGGTACTATTATCCATTACCCATATTTCTGAAACAATTTTTTTAAGTGCTAAATGCGGCAAAATTATATTAAGGGTCATTAATGTCCGTTTTGGAAACGTTTTGAAAAGGAATATTGTTTCACAAAATTGTTTGAGTATCCCGTTCTCCTGCCGTACTCCGTTTTGCCTACCACCTCCCCCAAAATATAATTCGGTTTGGTATAAATCGTGGCGGGCGAACGCACAACTGACCAAAAATTTTTTTCATTAAATTAAAATATTTTTTGCTTACTACGTTCTACATCTATATCCCATTTCAACTCTACTCCCTACAAAAATGAGAAATGTTTCGGCAGAAAACTGTCCGGACGCACGCAGAACAACTCTCCGAAAAGTTTTTTGGATTTTTTTTTCTAAGTTTTTCTCGTATCCCATTGTTCCTGTAGTCCGTTTTGCTACCCTGCTTTCAAAAAAATATCCGGCGGAAACCTTTGCGAACGCACGCATAACTCAAAAAAGTTTATTTGTTCTTCAAATTTTTGGGGGTATCCAGTTTTGTCCCTCTACCTCGTTTCCTTCCCCTGTAATTTTTTTGTAGAAATCTTTATACGTGCACGCAAAACTTACCAAGATTTCATCGCAATCAAGTAACTGGTATAGAACCGCATATTATAAGAAAAATAAACTGTCCTAAGTCTATACTTGCCGAACAATTGTCTTAGACCATATTTATAGTCTTATCAAAACAGACCACTAATATAAGAGAGTATTCGGATGGCATAAGCAGTATACGTGATATGATGACTTGTTTATCTCGAGTACGACCATTGATGACAGTGCCCTCAATACGTACCGTCGCAAGTTCATTGAAAAAAAGTCAGTCACGGGGCACGTACAGGTTGTACAACCATATGTAACGATATAATTGCATAATGTTAACTTCCCTATAAATTACTCATCTACGGTCGTACTTGCTTTTCCGGATCGTCTGCTTTAAAATGTTTACAAAGAATACGTTTTCTCCTGATATTTGATAGTTATTTTCTCAGTTTAAAACATTTGATAGTTATTTATCGTAAGTACGTAAACATCATACTGAAGCAATAAAAATCTCAATATCTCAACAGATATATCATGGGGTAAATAAAAACCAATTTTATGTATTTCCAGCCCTTTTGTGATTGAATTTTGCAAAATCATACCATCACATGTTAACATTGGTAAAAGTAACCAATTTAAATTAAAATCACGACGATCACTCATTGAGTCCCGTAATCTACGACGGCGATGATGATGACAATAATAATAATACTTTATTAATGGCGCAGTTAAGGCGATGCCACCTTGTCTTACACTGGACCATAATAATTTATGGCTACAATTTACAATTAGTTTATGACATTTCAAACTTCAATCCAAGGCAATACTAAAAATAGAAAGAAAAATTAACTAGCGATATATCAAGAGAAAACTGAAAATAGCATGATAATTTATGTCGTAGTCTAACTTAAACAACATAATAGACATCGCATATAATACAAATTAGAGTAACAGTGTTCAATCAGAAGCTGAAAAAATAACAATAACAATTAGATAAAATAAAGTTATAAAATAATACTAAATTCAAGATGTCCAGGATTTTGAACACTACTTATTAAATGAATAATAGACGAAAAACTGTATGATAGAAACAACCTGAACAATGAAACCGAAAATAACATGATAATTAAGTCAATATTGTTACAAATACGTATTTAGGATTAAGTGTACAAGTGAGAAGAAACAATAAATAATTCATACATAAGTAACAAAGTAACAGAAAAATACGTAAATCACAAGATACAGTGAGGAACTCTTAAGTTAAACATGATATCTTACAAACTTTGTTAGATTATTACTAACTAAATTGACTAGTAATAATAACAATAGCAATAATATGCCCTTTTAAATAACTAATATAAATAGCAGAACAATGCAATGTTAACATACGTGCATACATAAAAATTGATATTTGTTATCTCTACAGCAGTTTTCAAAGTAAAAAGACCCGTACCCGTATTTTGAAAACTTTAGAATTTTCTATTTCACACAGATTTTGTGGCAGCCCATACCATAGACGCGATGCAGACACAGTAAAAGATTCACCGAAGAATGTTGTTTTGTGACGCGGAGTCAAAAGCTTGTTGCCATTTTTTGATCTGGTGTTGACATCATGCAAGTAATGGGAGAAAAGCGGTCAGATAGATAGTGTGGTGTAGTGGTATTAAGAATTTGGGGTAATAATGTTAGAGAGTGAAGAGATCGTCTTTCATTAAGTTTCAGCCAGGGAGCTTGGTTGTATAAATTACTTACATCGTCTCCAGGTTTAAGGTTGTATACTAGCTAGGCGTATACACACGTTTGGCAAACGCTGTAAGCGTAGCGCAAGTTGACCAGTGATATCGTTGTAGATTACATCACAATAATCAAATAAATGTGTAGTACGAACTTGAATAAGATTTAATTTGATTTTAGTTGGAAGAAGTTATTTAAGGCGTTTTATTGCATGACAGGCAAAATTAACTTTCTTACAAATTGAGGTGATACGATTTTTCCAAGTAAGACTTTCATCTAACAAGACACCTAAGTTTTAAACAACTGAGGTGAGATTTTCTTTTGTATCAGCTATCTTAACACATGGTAGGGTGTATTTTTTAATATATGACAACAGCGCTGTGGAGCCTATCAGTAGGCTATGCACTGCGTTTTATAAGACTTGATAATAAGACTATTTCTTAACGCCCAACCAGATGCTGCTTTCAAATCTAAGTTCATGCGTTAATACACAATATTTACTTAATTTGTGCGTCGAGATACATAAAGTTGTACGTCATCCGCATACATGTGGTATTTACTACAAACGAAGTACCTGAGTAAATCACCAATGATTATGGAAAGTAAAAGTGGGCCAAGTACTGACCCCTGTGGTACATCGTAGTTCACTGGTCACCAGCTAGATTTAGAGCCATCTGCGATTACTTGTTTATTACTTAGAGTTAGATAAGATCTGAGTCACTCGCATGTACTGCCGGAAAAGTTAAACAGTAACTTCAGCTTTGCGATGAGTAAGTCATGATCTACCTAGTCAAATTCTTTACAGAAATCAAGCTATGTGAGAAGAGTTAGTTCTCTGTTTTCCATGGCCTGTCTTAAATCATCTGTAACATTTAGATGATCAGTAGTTGTGCTGTGAAAGGGCCTATATCCTAATTGGTTATTGTTCAAAAGGTTGTGCACAGAAATGTATTTAGATATTTGTGAATGAACCAAGTATTCTAAGGCTTTGGACATGGCCGGTAAAATGCTAATAGGGCGATAATCAGAAACAGTTTTAGGGACACTTGTCTTCGTAATGGGGCGAATTTGTGCTAGTTTCCAACATGAAGGGAAAATACGTACTGTAAGAGAGGCGTTAAATATGTGTGTGAGAGTTGGGAGTATGGCAGGTGAACACGTGAACAAATTGAATCGATAGGTTATCGTTACCTTGTGCTCCTGGTTTTGTACGTTCTACTGCTTCGAGCGTATCAAGGTATGTCACCTGATTAAAACGGAAACAACTATGGCCCCCGTTCTTGTGTGGGGTTAGGTGATCAATATATTATATTTTTAAGTTGTGATCTATCGCTCGGCAAGTAGACGCAAAATGTTTGTTTCATTCATCGGCCGGAATAGGAATGTAGTTTTCTTAGTGTTTACTGGCAATCTGGTCTGTTTGACGTAGTTTCATCCGTATTCTAGTATTACTTTCATGATCGAGCGAATGTAAACGTCTAAGTTTGACATTACGAATTTCCTGGCTGCATTTATTTCTTAGAGCTGCAACGTCCCCCTGGTGGTGTCCCAAGGAAACCCCTGAAAATAAACCCTTCAGTCAGGACACCACCAAGGACGGCACGCGAAAGTCTGTCATCACCGTTCCCCACACAATGAAGACAGTTACCTCAGGAAAATACCTTAAATGACTACAATGCATTACATCTACGAAAAGAAAAGACCTAAATGCTTTAAACAAAGAACAATTAATTTTTAAGAATTACATCCAATGTCCTACAGAAAAATAACCTTAGCACCATTGCAAAACAGATAGCAATATGAATTCGGTACATTAAGAAAAAATAGTTACATACAAATTTGTTAGTCAAGTTACTGAATGCGAAAATTTCCAAACGCTAACATAATTAATTATGCCTAGAATACTACAACAATAATTTTGATATCATAGATACATACTGTTACCATCTCCGAACGTTTCAATAGCTCAAATACTTCTACCCTACATGGATCGATACATACAATAAAAATAAGTAGTTTTGAAGTAAATATCTACTTAACTTTTACACTGAATGACGTCATCACGCCCCAGGGATCCGAGTGTGTCAATCAGACCACAAGGACGCCTATTTATAGAAGAAAATGAACACCTTCCCTTTGATTACACCGTCAAATAATATTTTTATTTTACATTACGTAACATGAGCGTAACAAACGCCATCTATACTACGGTGGCACTATCTACAGTAAACAGTTTTGCCAAGCGCATAAAAAAGTCAGAAAGTTCTCGGCGAGAGACGGCCCATGCGACTTCCAAAACCCAATCACGACGTAACTGACGTCATTGACGTCACAGCTGACGTAGGTAGAAGCACATCTGCCTTCTTACTTGAATGTGTGCAGTGGCAGCAGACAGTTGTGCGGATCGGAGTGAAACTCGCACTTTTAGGCAATTTGAGCAGCATAGTCTTAGTTGAGGGATCACAGTTTATATTCATTGGTGCGTGCGTGGAACAGCAACAAACAACGCAAGAAAGTTCGTTGACGTTGTCCTCAACTAAGGTATGAGATTAGCACGTCCATTGAACCAAGGTCGGGTAGGTAGCAATATTCAAAACAAGAGATGTGATCGTCTCAGAGCTTTGTAATTCACTGTAAATTTGTTCATTGTCGACACCACTTTTTAATTTATTTGATTTCCTGTAATTCACCAGAACAGTATCCCGCCAAATCATAAGCTGCATTGTGTATGGTGTCATCCAAGGAAAGGGAGGACGGGCGACTCATTTGTAACTTCAGGAGCGTGTTTGTCGAGAAGATACAGGATCGGGTTGTTCATTGTCATCAATGTTCAATGTGGCGTATAGAATGTATTTTCTGCCATTATAGTTTCATTGCATCTTCAACAAGTACCCGAGTGGTTGTGTGTTTAAACATTCTGTAAGTGATAAGCTTAAGATTAAATTTTGGAACACGGAAGGAATAAAACATATAGATAAAATCATGGTGAGAAAGCCCTGAGGCAGGAAATTGACCACGAGAAACTACCTTTTCCGGCCAGGTAACAATGAGGTCAAGCCACGTATCAGATTTAGGGCCACGATGAGCGGGCTTTAAAGGCAGCGAGACAACGTTAAATATATCCAAAACATGTATAAGGTATTTTGACTCATTGTTCGATTTAAAAAGTTTTGTATAATTTTTTTAAAAAAATTGCATACCTTCGCAGTTTGGATATAGACTAGTTCTGAAATCCATTTACTGGCATTTACGTATTTATTGTCATAAAATGAAAAGTAGATCCATATCTCTACCGGTTCGGTAGTACTCATGTATTTATCTACAACACATTCCATGTATTTACACCCCCTTAGGGTTCGAGTTTCGAAATAAAACTTTATAGACAGTTGAAGGCTATTGTATAGGCGTCACGTTTCAGTGAAAACCGTGACGATAGCCCGTTGATATCGAGATGTTTTATATAGACGATTAATTAAAAACACCTTGTTTTCCGTTTTACAACTTTTCATCCTCTTAGATGTCATATCTCGAAAAATTAAAAAACTTTGTTTAATGATTTAAGTAAGCATTAATCATTGAGCAAAAATCGTTTCCCCCCCCTTTTTTTTTTACATTTTTGGAGTGAATTTTGAAAATACTCTGAAATCGTATTTTATGTTTTTACGGAAACATAATTTTGAAGCAAACAGCACTTAGATATCTCGACTGGCTCGATAGCTATGGAAAAATAATATATAAAACCCATTTCGCATATTTTCTACCAATTAATTAAAGAATTTCGAAACGTCTTCAAGTCCTTAACGTATCTAATTAAAATAAAAATTACTACGATAGCCCGTTGGGTTCGAGCTGTACAGAGGATTAATAGAAAACATGTTTTCCCCTTTTTGGTTCTTGGGAGCAAAATTTCGAAAAATCCTTAAAATACTTTTTGGGTATTCACATTAGCATAATTTTGAAGTGAAAAGGAACTCTAGGTTCAATAGATATCGATAATTAATCGTAAACAATTTCTGTTTTTCCCCTCCTTTAAAGAATGAATTTCGAAGAACCCTTCACATTTCACCCCGTTTCACCTCCTTAGAGATCGAATTTCGAAAATTCCCTTCTTAGTGCTCGCCTACGACCTAAATGAAACCCACAAAAAATCACGTTTCTTAACCCATGGATTTGGGATGTAGTTTGATATTTAAGTCTGTCAGTCAGTGAACTCTTCTATATATAAAGATTTTTAGTTTTTAGGACAGGGGGCTAGGGGGATCCTATAATTCTGTTGAATGTCTTAAGTTTTTCATACCTTGTATAAAAAAGCCTGCAGTATTCCTGGTTAAAAAGCAGTACATTTGTCGTTGTCTATACATTGCATGGTTGTAGCTTTAAACTATAATTAACAAAGTGAACATTATTAACCAAGTGACGTTCATTGGTATAATTACATCGTGCCCGTCACATGCTTTCGTAAGCAGCGAACTTATTCTGAGATTTAGAGATTTATTCGTTATTTAATTGCAGCGCTTTAGATTTTTCAAGTAATAATTTATGCACAGATACAACTACAATATGAAAAAGGTTTCTGAATATCAAACATTATAGAAAACGTAATCGTATTTTGTCTAATAAAGTACCCGAATATATGGAAACCGGCAGAAAAAATAGATTTCTGAAAAAGTTTTAAATATTTCAAGAATGGAGGTTTTTGGTAATTCTTATTGACAGCTGAAAATGCTTATGATAATAAACCGATATTTATTAGTATCAAACGCGATTAAAAGCATGTATTGTTATCTTTAATGTAGCGGGTAGGGTTGGTTTCGTAAAAGTACAACTGATAAAAGGCAACAGTAAGCCTATAGGTTTACATAAATCCTCATTCAGTGCTGCAATTGAAATGTGATGAGCGCGGCTGCTTTGAGCTCACACGAGCTTCGGCGATCACCGCCGGGTTTAAAAAATCGTTTTCATTCAACAGCAATTACACTGGGCTATTTCACAGAGTTGAAAAGAATTATGCTGCACAAAGCAAGCGGAATCATGCTTTGAAATGATGTACATGTGCCAGCCTTCGGCGAACCTGACATGAACTGTATGTACCGGTTACAGTTTATTATCTTATATTAAATGATACAACATTAATTATTAACTCCGTAAGTTGTAAAACAGTGTTTCTAACACTATTTTCAAAAACCTTCTTGTCTATTTTATTTTCATTACATCATATATGCCACTTACTGAAAAATTGTTACACTCCACAACAGATTTTGGCCAAACTTTTTATCGTAACACTACAAATAGTTATTACCAGATTTACAATAAATGCTATGAAATACACAACGTCAGCAACTATATATATTTATTAACGTTTTGTCTGTTCACGCGAAAATTTTAAAAATTTTTGCATACAGGTTGTTGCAAAATTCCATGCCAATATTCTAGGGAAACAATCATCACGTGTAGAGGAACAAAGAAAGTAATTTGAACATAGGTCCAAAAAACGCACCGTTTCTGTGCTACAGTTGGCATACGTGGCGTATGCTTAATAGCGCGCTGGCAGAAATATGTTGCTATGCCACAGTTGTTCCTACTGTCTGTGTGTTAGTTACGTAGTGTGTGGCATAGTAACATGTTATGTACTGCTGTAATGATGTCCCACAGCAACATGATCCTACGCGCGCGCTATCAACCGTACGTCATGTATTGCCAACTGTAGCGCAGAAACAGTGCGTTTTTGGACCTCTACACGTGAGGATTGTTTCCCTAGAATATTGATACGGAATTTTGCAACATTCTGTATACTTACGACCAGTTTCTTGTATATCTACAACCATTGCATGGTGTGTAATAATTTTTCTTTACAATCAGTATGTAAAAATATATTTACATTTAAAAAATGTTTTGAAAATATAACACACCTTCTAAGTCGATTTGATTTTAAATCAAACAGTTATTCAAATCGTTTCCATGCATGTTTTGTATTACATTTGCCCACTTAAAAATTAGTGACATATTTTTGTAGTTACTGGTGGAAAATATCTACAAAGTTAAATTTTATATTTCTTGTGAACGTGTACAAAACAGTTAACACTGTTGTTGCGTCAAAGATTACAATGTAAGTAGAATAACTGATATATTAGTTGAGGTATTATATATTTTAATTTAAAAAGTATCTTGCTGGTTTCTGTAAAAGAAACCTCCGGGTTTTCGGGAAGTCAGTAGGCTTATAGAATAACTGAAAAGTGTACTCCAAGGTTTCAACATCAGCTAACTTTACGAGTAAACATTTTACTAGAATGGCGAATGCATTTAGAGTATTATATTACACCTCAGTCACATTTACGCAATTTAAGCGTTTTTGTATTGTACCCTAGCAATACGGCACTCAGTACGAAATAGTTTTCCACAGAAAGTCTACAGAACTGTTTATATATATATATATATATATATATATATATATATATATATATATATACACATACACATACAACATGTCCCATTATTCCGGTCTCATAGGGAAAATAGAAATTGGTGAAATATGGAATTTTTAATAGTGTTGTAGTGTATTGGCGTAAGACAACAACAGTGTGTTCACTACCATGTATCATTGAAACACAAAATGCTCAAATTGATGGTCGCAATGTACTTTACACACGCGTATACGATGGTTCAAATTGCTTTGTACACGAGTAACATGGTCGGCGGATTGGAGCGGCAGGTAGTAGTAATGTCATTATTCACAATAACATTTCATTACATTCATCTATCTTAACTTTCCTTATGAGACTGGACATGTGCAAAGTACATTGCGACAATCAGTTTGAGAAATTTCTGTTTCAATGATACATGGTAGTGAACACACTGCTGTTGTCTTACGCCAATACACTACAACACTATTAAAACATTCCTATTTCACCAATTTCTATTTTCCCTATGAGGCCGGACTTATGGGACACCCTGTGTGTATGTATATATATATATATATAATGCTTTTTTTTAATATATATAATATGATTTTTTAAATACATATTTGGTTCGAAAAATCGATGATTTTTTTTAAGCATTAGGTATTTATTTACCTACCACATCCTCTTGAAGAAGGTTGTTATTGACAAATAATTCAATGACTGGAAACGTATGTTAGCGAATTGAAACTTTTACGGGATTGACGAGTGGCGAGCTTCTGGTAGTGTGTTTACTGAAGAATCGTTGTTTCGGTACACCGCCGTTTACCTTGGACTCATCCCCAGGGTCTGCAGTGCTAATTGACAGTCGTAAGTGGGAATACAATTTGACAGGCGCGAGCTGGGCGAAGGGAATGTGTCCCAGCAATGCAGCGAGCTAATCAGACGGCAGGGAAGACTGGAACAACACTGCCTAACACACGACGTAAACTCTCCAGAGGCATACGGTTGCCTGCGCCTTCCCACGCTCACCGCTACCATGTTATGTAAATTCCCGCCCCTGTTAGGAAAACAGCCGCAATAAAATATACAACCTCATCCGAAACACTGGTTGCAATCGCGTAACCCCGAACGTGTTTGGGGTTCTCTCCAACCCTTCCCCCAGCGCTCACAGTTTTTTTACCCAACTTCCCCTTCCCCAACTAACCATCCTTCCACGTTGCCAATCCCTCTGTCCCGTTCGCGTCCTCTTTGCCTGTTTGAAAAATAAACGAACCGCTGGCTCACCACGCCACGTGAATTTTTCAAGAGCGGTGCGACTGTGGGGATGGACGGGTGACGGAACGGGGATACGGTGGGGGAAAAACGTGCCTACATCCGATGCTTTTGAAATTTTCAAATGCTGCTCCTGTCGAGGGTTCTCTCGCT
Organism: Medauroidea extradentata; assembly: GCA_003012365.1. Lineage (NCBI taxonomy): Eukaryota > Metazoa > Arthropoda > Insecta > Phasmatodea > Phasmatidae > Medauroidea > Medauroidea extradentata. The sequence goes on along the minus strand of PNEQ01130247.1, from coordinate 39,088 downwards.
GCTGCTCGCGGCCAACCGGGCGATGGTTGTTCGACTCCCTTGGCAGCAATGCACACTGGGCGTGATTACGGCCAGCGATTAGTCGGGTAACATGTACACAGATGTGACTGTTTTACGCGGTTTGTGTCAGCCTGCACATGCCCCAATGAGTAGTGTTATTTTATATGATTGTCGAAAAATTTACTACTATTTGTATATTAAATATATAGATTTTTAAACACCTCGTCATTATTTATTAGGTTATGTAATATCATATTTGTGAATAAACCTTGCACGCCAGTTAAGCGCTGCGAATAAAGACCATGTGCCTATCGTCGAGAGTGGTGCTCTGGCTCTTATCACTCCGCTGTTCCCGCGCGTCAAACGCGGAAATTTCAGACCAGTACACAGTACTCTTAAGGGGGCCGCCTACCTGCACGTGAGAGGCTCAAAAGCGGCGGAGCTGCTAAGGGCGACCTTGAAGCGCGCATCAAATGCCGCATCGCCTCAACGAGCCAAACGCTGAACTGGCGTGCAAGCTTCCCCACAATAGGTTTTACTAGGGACTTTAAGCGGTGACCCTGTAATTTTATTTTTGCATAGTATGAATTAAGAGCAATGCACGCACCTCATTTTGCAATTTACGGATTCAGGTCGTATTTTCAGAGTTACAGCAGTCTAAAAAAGCCGTTTTTAACCATTTATAGAGGCACAAAAATCATGTTACTAACAAGCAAACTGAAATTTCTAAAAGTGGCATACGTAGTTTCAAGTGGGTGTTATTTTCATAGATAACAATAATAAGAATAAGTTCGGCGGTTTCGCGTAAAAAAGTATTCGCGTGGCACGTCGCAACACCGTCCAACGGCTAAGTACACAGTCCTCTTAAGAGTGAATGGTATATAATTCAGCGGTAAAAGCATCAGTTCGGAATTGTAGGTTTCTCGAAGCCAATTTGCAAAAATCAAAAACAGCAATCCTAGAAAATAGTTTTTACCAACTTTCTGCGCAAAATTTTTTCTCTATTAACGTACATCTGAAGGAAAACTTCTGACGCCGTAACTCAACCATTTAACCGCTGCGCAATAAATCACGCTTAACAAATGCACCATTCCTGGTAAAACTTTGCTAATAAAGTTCGCAAATATTACTGATTATCAAGATTTGTTGTTTTATAGTTATTCTATATAGACTTACAGAAAAGTGTAGATCTAATTTGTAGAACTCAGAGCTTGTTTGTCTACCACGCCCTCTTTACGACTTGCTTTAAATGATTTTTCGGTAAACATATTTTTTTTTATCTACGACGTTTATAGCTAATGCTTAAATTGAAGAATCACTTTGTCCTAAATAACATCCGTTCGATTAATAACCTGTGTAGGTACTTATCTGCTCGTTGCAAGCCTATATTTGTTTCGTGAGTTAACCGAATATACCGTCGAAAAGAAATAACTTAAGCTTAATTATAAAGGAATAAGACATCTAAACGAGTCAAAAATGTATGTACAGTACATGTATTAACGTACGTTTAGCACAAACAACTTCTACGCATTTACGAAGTGACGTTGTGTACGAATCTTGGCTCTCGTCAATATTAATCGGGATATGGTTAAATGTAAATGTGTCAAATATTATTCCATTATTTGTATATAATGTTACTTATCATTACAGATTCTTCGACTGATATTGAGGTGTCCGCCCTCTCTCAGGAAAAGACCACTCATCGGCTCCACCAAAATGAACCCCCCCCCCTTATTTTTCCTAATATAAGACGGACACATTTATAACTCATTTGAAAAGTCCTCTAATGTTTCCACTTTAACAGTAAAGCGCCAAACAAAACAAAATATAAGCCAAGAAATGTAACTTTCTATTCATTTATTCCACATGACGTTATAAGTTAACCAAACAGTATGGATTCCTTATATCTCTATACCGTGTCCATTACGATCTGTGCACAGAACCTTAGTGTTCTTTAAACTTTCTACCAAATATAGTTCTTTAAACTGCAGAAACCACGAGTGAAATGGCAGAGCGCATATTATGAACATAGGTAACTGGCGGCAAAACTTCCATAGCCCTGCACTTTAAGCGAAGACGTTGTCCGACTTGGAGGAAATAGTAAGTAAGTAAATTGGCTGAATGTTACCTTAACTTGCGTTGTTCACCAAAACCAGCTGATTTCAAGGCCGCTCTCGCTTGACCCAGGAATTCTACGCAATCATACCACTTGGAAGTTCAAGTCTAGATGGCCTCAGTTGAATGATCCCTGGTATGGTGACGCGTCATGGTTCCATAGCTTCTTTGCATGAAAACAGTACCAAACATTTGTAAGACAATCGACACTAATAAAGCTTTAAAAGAAACTCGAACACTCGTAGCTCCACATATGCATTAACGTGCATTCACAAATATAAGCCTCTCATACTCTTGACGTCATACCAGACTATCCGTGAGCCAAGACGTCCACACTCAGCTGTTCCACACTCCCTCTCTCAAGTCACTCCCCCACTCCTCACGCGAGCATTGGCGTCTACCTTGCCGCGCTCATCGCGTTCTCTATACTGCAGCTTTAATACTGAAAAGTTCAACTACCAAACTATATGATAAGTCCTAACCACGGTCGTAGAAGAACAGGTCTGGACACTCGCCTATCTAACAATGTATTTTGCTTGACCCCCTTGTTGTTTGACTGTAGTTCACCAAATTACCGAGAATGTTGTACTTTTTGGCGCTGTTTCCCGGGCGGTCGGACTCAAACTCCGTCCACTTTTTTCAATTGTTAAATTTATAAAGTAAATAAATATTGCTGGAGCCTTTCCTTAAATTTGTGAGCGAAGAAAGCGTTTCATAAATTGATAAAAAATACGTTTTGATAAATTGTTTATCTTAGCGGAAAGGAAGTGGGCGGAGTTTAGTCCGACCGCCGTAACATCAGCGCCAATGAAACACAATATTCTCGGTAACTTGGTGAACTACAGCCAAACAACAAGGGGGTCAAATATCCAGGCGAGTGTCCAGACCTGTTCTTCTACGACCGTGGTCCTAACCGTAATTATAACACATTTAACATATCAATACACAGCCTAAAATACAATTTTAAATTACAACATATTTCCAATTTAGCCACTACGTCAGTCATGCCAACCTGAACATACAAGATAGCACTAAACCCTAGTGACAATATACCAATTGTCACAATACATTACAGCAAGATGAACCACTTTTTTGTTTAAATATCAGAGTACATATAAAAGTATAATGCAATCATTTTCCAGATGATAATGTCAAGTTCACTTAAGAGTGTATGTGGTACATCATAAAACTAAACAATTTCAGAAGCTAATAATACAGCTGAAAAATTGCAAACTTATAAGATTTTTACTAACTAGCTAAGTGAGTGAATACTTCAACAAAGTACAGCATTAATTTTTCCTAGTTGCATACACCGAAATGTATGATGTTTGGTATCTTCCAGCTCACTATTACATTTTTCTTAGTTCTGGTGTATTATTAAATTCGAAATGGGTACAATTTTCACAACTGCAGAACTTATTGTTTTTGGATACTTTTTGTATAATTAGCTGCCACAATCACAATTTTTAAAATTTTTGTGTAACTATAATTTTAGAAACGAAGGAACCTATTGTACTAAATCCATATTTATATCATGAAACACTGATTTCCACTACTCGAAAATATAATTCACGGAACAAGTATACCAACATTTATCATACTGCAAATAAATACAAGAATATTTTACCATGTTTTGATGGAAATTTCACACCAATTTAAAGCACAAGGAAGTTTCGTAAAGAAATAACGGAAATGTCTTCCTTAAGAATTAAATGACCAGAGGTGAAAAAAAAAACAGTGTGTCTCAGAAAACATGCATAACATCACGAGGAGCCAACGTTTTACATGTACTGTGAATTTTAAATCGAGTGTGTATATGTGTGCTTGTGTCTGTGTGGGTACAGCGTACACGCGTTTGTCTTAGCGTTAAAGGTTTTTCGTCACATATTTCACCATCTCGTGGAATTAAAACGTGAAGTTATTTTCGCCTGGCATTTTGCTGTAGAATCTCATTGTATGGATTGCTAACAGGACTTGCAACCAGTAATTGTAGGTAAGTTATACGTAAGTAAGAAAAGTCCTATCCCGCATTATTTTATGAGGTAACTTCCCTAGCTGTCACTTATTACCTTGACAACACCTATGTATTTATTTGTCACTTATTACCTTAACAACACGTATGTATTTATTTGTCACATATTACCTTGACAACACCTATGTATTTATTTGTCACTTATTTAAATAAGTAGCTGATGAGAGTGGCTAAAATGTTGCACGTTGTACTCGCAACTGGGAGAAACTGGATTCGATTTCTTGCCCTGGCTATTCTGATTCCGTTTTACCATAGTGTCTCGCAGACGCTCCAGGGGAACTCTTGAGATGTTTTCCTTGCCATGGCTAATTCCTATCCGAATACCTGGTTCCTGTTCTTGAATAGAGCAGTATGTAACCATCTCTAAATGACATCCCTGTCAACGAGACGAAAAACCCTCTCACCTACTCACTCACTTTAAATTATATTTTTTTCTTACCCGAGAGCAAAAATATATCAGAAAAATAATATTCGCTCAGAAGAAACTAATTCATTTAATAATGAAAATGTAATCCGTTTTTTGGCTGAGAAAAAAGTTATTAACGTTTATTTGTAGTGTAAAGCTAGAGTGTCGTTTTGTAGTACGTACTTATCATGTTTATGTGTATGTTAAAGCCTGTAAAGTAAATCGAAATTATGAGTTTAATTTCGTTTCATAATTTCGAAGAACAGATTTTTCAGATAGCAAAAATAAAATTTCTAAAATACTTAACTAAATTGATATTACAACAGTATTAATTATTCTTCCATACAATATTTTACTTGTATTAGAGTAAAATTCGAAAAAAAAAAATTGGAAGGGGGCGGTGTAGCCATCTTTGCCCCCCTTACAAAATAATCTGTATCTGATACTGCTTATACTGTTTTCTTGGAAGTTTTTTTTATGTTAAAAAGTGGCAAGAAACCATTAACAATTTAAAAAGTAAAAAGTAAATTGGGGTTTTAAAATTGCTCATTTTATCCCGTACCAATTATACACTCCACCCATCACGCCAACCCTGAAAGTTGTTGAAATGGCGTGGACTTTTCGCTGGTAACTCGCCTCTTTGAGACATTCAGATGTGATCCTACCATTCTATGATGTAATATTATAGATCAATTCCTGTTTTACCCACCTATATATTTTCTCAATATTCTGACCCAAGTTTATTACGTCTAAACAATGGACCGTAATAACACCCATTTGCGCCATTTACGGCCGCACGAAAATAAAATTAAAATGTTATTGGAGTACCATAAACAAATGCACTCGTTTCTTTGAATTATTTTCCTAAGAAGACATCACTCACGTACGATGAATACGTCGAGTACTTAAAAATTGTTTCAGTAATACTGACAGTTAATTTATATTACAGCATTCTCGTTCTCCAAATTAACATAAAATATTTTGGTAAAATATTCATCTCAATAATTGTAATAGCAATTTTTTTTAATTACAATACGAAGATCTTTACCAGTCAGTCATTGAAATCAATTTTTAATTTTTGTGATCTGGTATATGTCCCAATTTTTTAATATGAACTAAAATTCCATTTACAGCCTGTAATATTACATTTTGAACGCAAAAAGTGTAATGCGTAGTTGAGTCCTATTACCTGGTTTGAATAAAAAGTGCTCTTTAATAGAAATGACCTGCTATTTCTCGGCGTCCACAAAAAAAGTTCGTGAAATGCTCGTGTAAGTACTTCAAACTAAGAGCTTATTAAAAACTTTTCAGCTCACAATTTACGTACAAGATCAGACTCATGATGGTGCACTAAGCACTTTTTATAAGCTTATGGACCAGTAACATAAAGTTTAACAGCTTTCAAGATATCTTTCTGACGGAAGAGCCTATTAAAGTGAATTACACCAAATGCCGCGTTATTTGCATAATAATGAAAACAAAAACTCTAGCTAAAGTCCCTCATTACTTCACACTTTTTATTTTCGTAAATAAACATTGTAGCAAAGAAGTAATCTTTTGGCAAGTGAATCAGTAATTGTCTCCTTTAGAGTACGGTATAAATATTCTTATAACTTTTTATTCTAAGCCTCAGTTTTTTTTTCCAGTAATTATGTTCACTTTATTCCGACAATCATAATGGTGTTTAATAATATTCTGAACATATTCTGATGGAGCGTTTTCAATGTATATGTCTAGTGGTTTCTGACTAATTTTAAACGTAATAACCGTAAACATAATTAATATTTTGAAAGAAATACCCGTTATTCGGGAGTAAGTGTGAGACATCAAAAGTAAGTGCATTTAATTGCTAGTTTTTTCTTACGTACGAATATATTATATATTTCTTTATGTGATATCTCTGAAGAATCTGGTTATGTTTTGTAGAGGTTACTACTACTGAGGTTATTTTCTCTTTGGAAAATGTGGTACCAGGTTATACGGTTTTGTCAGGCCTAGAATTCTACGTGGCTTTTAGCCACTTCTATTGTCAATGCTGCTCTGTCCTTCACATTTGAATGCATGATTTTCGTAGGTGGTTTACCGGTTCTTCATTTACGCTTCTTGTATTTTGTAGGTCTAAACAATATTCTTGTTTTGAAAGTATTTTTAAGTTTTTACGAAGATTTTTTACGTTTTATTTCACGCGTATAGCATCAAGGAATAAACAGTTTAAAGCGCAGTTCAACCACTACTGGCAGTAGAAATGTGCAATGACAGGTAAGCAATGATAATAAGATTATTCTACATGAAGTTCGTTTTACCTGGAAGCATAGATTCAGAACGGATGTTTAAAATTTCTGTTAACCACGATTGATCACTCGAGCGCTGAGCACTGAAGCGTGTTGAGAAGAACGTGAGCAAAGGTTTCTGGTTTAGCATTTACGATGCTTTTGCACGGAGGTGTCGTCAAGCATGCATATCTGCGCACAGGCATTTCAAAACCCCACGCACACAAGGTTTCATACCCTCCTTTACCCATTGCCACTGCACGTAGAGGGTTACTTATGTTTTCCATGGGTTCTGTTTTGTGCGTAGACATCACACTTTTGTGTTTGTTGCCGTTCCTTTCTGTAGACTATGTGTAAGTTTAAACTTCGCGGCAAAACGGTTTATGGTCTTCTCCGAGTCGTCAACCATCTTGTAGTAGCGTATTGCGACACGTGTTTGAAGTATATGTCACGCGAAGTTTCTCCGCCCCTGCCACAAAGGTGGTCAGTACGATATCCTGTAAAAATTTGGAAATTGCTCACTTATTCTCTTCCTGGAAAGTATATAAATTGACGAACTTGGAACATCCTATTTCGGTCGTTTAAAAAACTGATTCCCAAGGATTCTCTGCTACCTCAATTCATATATATATATATATATATATATATATATATATATATATATATATATATAATTTATTATGTGTGTATATGTTTATGTATATGTATATATGCCTGTACACAGCCATGCACAATTACGACCATCACAAATTTGATCTGTAAGGAGCAGGAATATTTTGTTTACATTCTTGAAATAAACAGATATCTTATAATCCCACGTTTGTCCTGTAAGGTGCTCCAAGAGGTGTTAGCTGTTTTTACATCCTAAAAATAAGCATACGTAATCATCCAAGCTCATCCATCAAGGCGGCCCTAAAAATATCCTTCTTAACTCGTTGAAGTTTATAAAGGTAAGCATCTTCAACATTTTTATGCAGAAAACTTCCTAGGGCGATATTTAAAACCTACTTGAAATGTACATATGAAATTTTTGAAATGTTGGTAAAACTGCTACGAATTAAATACTGTTAAACTTTTATCGTAATATGCTCATTCATTCTGTCGTTTACTTTTACGTGCATACTCTATTGTTTTGTATTGTTAGAACGTTGCTTTGCTATAAGAATATATATGAATCAAAATACAGTTACGATGTATAGCTGTAGTCTGCAGGAGTATATTGATTACTGTATATTCATGAGTTCAGCATTACTTTATTTATTTTATATATTATTTTGCCATATAAAATGTTAACCGTTCAGTACTCTGAATTTAAACATTTTTTCTGTGCCAACAATTGATTTTTAAGATTCATTTATATAATTTTTAGGAATGATGAGGAACATTCAGTTGACCAAGTATAGTATGTTTCACAAATGCTTTAACGAAGAATTGTAATAAAACAATCATGAACAGAGTAAAGGATTTTTTTATTGGCAGCGATGGCTCGATATGTTGTAACGCGTGGGAACAATACTTAGTGTCAAATAATAATGCTGGAAAACGTTCCCTAGTTTATTTTATTTCAGGTTTTTATATTTGTTTGTATTTATAACGTGCGGAATGTTTTCTCCCATTTTTGATTCACCCGTTATAGGACGGAATTTGGACAAAACTTTAAAAGCTATCTATTTAATTAGAGTAATAGCGCACAAGTAGCCTTCTCAGATATATTTCGGCAACTATCAAACCAATCTACGTTGCGAAAAATCTTTGAGTAATATAATAATTTTGTGTACCCAACACAATGCTAAACTGAATGAGATGGCCAGCAGGCCAAACAGACAACTGGACAAGTGTGTATTTTAACAAAGTCGACATAATTTATAATCACATTTTTCGGCTTACGTCTTAAAATAAGAGTTTCCACAGTTTTTCTGCAATAATTGCATACACTTGGCAAAATTGTTTACGTTATCGTATGTGTATATATGTGTATACATATAGCGTGTGTATGTGTAATTTTATATGAATAAAGATTTACAATAATACAGATTCATTACTCCGTAAAAAGAAAAAAATTCAGTGAGATTTTAAATCATTGATCACATCCAGCCACGTAGTAAATTTACCCCTTTGTAGAAAAAATATACAACATATTATTTTACGGTACTTCACAATACCTTTTTGAATGTATCCTTTAATTACACATTGTTATTTGAATATTTAATTCGTTTTCACATTTTTGTTTTAGTGTCTACTCCTAGCACAAATATTTTTAACAGAGTGAGTTCGCAATACACTAAAATCCATTTACAGTGAACTAACCAAAAACTTCAAAGATGAGTCCATATTCTTAAGTGTTCACAGGCCTATACTTCACAAATAAAAATTGGGCTGGCAAATATGATACCAATTTTGTGGGAGCACAAAATTATTTGTTGCAAAACATGTCCAAATATACCCACCTCTTTTAGTATACAATGTAAAGGGTGTCCCATATATCTTGGGGCCATTGACATGGTCTGGTGTGAATTAATTAAATGTAAATGTACATCTTTTTTGTTGCAGGTGATTCCTTGCTGTTTGGAAATTCATTGAGATGGAGCAGTGGAGTGTTTCACAACGAACCAAAATTGTAGAGCTGTACTTTAGGACAGGTTCCGTTGTCCTAGCTCAGAGAGCATTTGAATGAGAGTTAGGGGTGCGTTTTGCACCTAGCAAGAGCTCGATTTGGCGTTATGTTGAACGCTTTCGTGATGAAGGAAGACTGACATCCAGACAGCACATGCGGACACCGACAGTGCGAACACAGTGGAGACAATAGCTGCAATTAGTACAGCGATACAGAGAAGTCCGAAGCGGTCCGTACGGCGGTTGTCAAGCGTAATCGGTGTGAGCCGCACTTCAGTGCACAGAATACTCAAAATTGATTTGCATTTGTTTCCGTACATAATCCAGATTGTGCAAGAGCTGAAAGATGAAGAAGCAGTTCAGCGATTGCAGTTCGCCGATTCATTTCTAACAATGTGTGAAAGTGATAGAGTCGATAATCGGCAACCTTTACATGATGAGTGACGAAGCACAGTTCCATTTGTCTGGTTGTGTGAAAAGACAGAACTGCAGGTTCTGGTCCGAGGAAAACCCACGGCCATTGCATGAAAAACCTTTGCATTCGCTTAAAGTGACAGTGTGGTGCGCAATCTCCGCCAAGCACATTGTTGGCCCTTACTTCTTCGAAGAGGGAGCTGAAACAATCACTGTGATATCTGAACGTTACCTGCGAATGTTAGAGGACTTTTTCATTCCGGAACTGCGGCGCAGGGAAGTTGCTTTAGACAGTGTATGGTTCCAACAGGATGGCGCAACAAGTCACTCCGCCCGCATATGTATGACTTTCCTCAGGAGACACTTCCCTACGAAGCTGATCTCATGCTGGGGCGATGTGGCTTGGCCACCACGTTCACCCGACTTGAGTGCACCTGACTTTTTTCTTTGGGGATATCTCAAAAGCAAAGTGTACAGCACCAGACCAGTTACGTTGAACGAACTGAAATTTAATATTCAGCAGTGCATCGCTGAAATCCCAGCAGACAGTCTCTCTCTCTCTCTTCTGTGATGAACAATGTGTTGGTTAGGTGCCGTGAGTGCCGTGTAATGCGTGGACGTCACCTTAAGAACACCATTTTTTCAAAACGAAATGGCACAATGAGTTACAAACAATATTGGGCTACATTTCCTGATCCATCGCAACACATTGGTCTCACTCTAATTTACTATATTCATCTGCAACTTCAATTATTCACATTTGTAATGGTCCCGCGATAAATGGGACATTCTGTATAAGGCCGATTACACACTTGCGAGCCAAGCGGTTCGCGAACCGCTCGTGAGCAGCAAGCTCGCCAGTTTGTACGCTGTCCCGAGCGACATACGAGCACCCTATGAACCGCTCGCGGCGATCCGAAGGAAGTCGGTTTTTTCGACGAACTTAACGGGATTCGCAGCGCTTTTCTGAACGCGCTCGGTGCAGATTTGTGTGTTTGAAAATGCTCGCGAACATTCCTTGCTATTAGTAGACTGTCATTCGCTCGTTGTAGTCGCTTTGTTGGTTCAGCTGTCCAGTGGATCGCTGGAGGTTCGTTGAAACTAATTTTACCGCGAACGCATTACGAGCGGCTCACGAGCTATTCGCGGATCGTTCGGCTCGCAAGTGTGTACGCGCCCTATAGAAGTATAAGAAAAATCTGTTGTAAATAATCTTTTTGCGTTATTATCAACAATTCATGATCATTATGGGGTATAATTATTCACCTTACTTTACTAACTTTCATAAATAGTTTAATTCGTAACATTATTATTACTTTGGTCGTAAGAATTAAAATATCTGTGCATTGTAACTGAGATTATATTTAACAGTATTAAGATTTTAAATACGTATTTAAATTATCTATTACAAATAAGTTTTGATTTTAACAAATAATTTCTTACACAGTTCATTAAAATTATTTTCTTTCAGAGGTACATAACGAACTCGTTTAATCTTTCTGAAGTTATATTCTTCAATAACTGGACTTCTTAAATGCAAAACGCACAGTTTAATCACATGGCATTATTTGGCAGTATTTTTTAAAAATTTAAAATATGGTATTATTTTAATGTATGGTATTTCATCTTTAGCTGTGCTACAGCAGAAAAACACCTTTCTCTATCAGATACACTAAATACAAGTTTTTGCAATGCTAATTTTTACTAAACATGATACTGTTCTAGTAAACCGTACAGAATATAAACGTATGTTTTATTCAAATTATTTTTTCTTATTTGCTACCTCACGTCGCTCTCCAGGAGTGCGTTGCAAGCGATATACTTGAATAGTACAGTGCAGCCAAAGGTATTATTACTTCATAAGACAGTCGGTGTTATGTTGAATGTATTCAATTGTTTGATAAGAACGCTAGTTGTGACTTTTGCAACCTTCGACATCATAGAAAGGGTTTTTATTAAGTAGGGATATTCTTTAACCTTGTTAAAAGCAAAGCACAGAAAAGGGAGAAAAACCAGCCAAATTGTGTAAATCAATCAAAGATGAAACAAATTTGTAATAAAAGTATTTCTAGGTTTTTAAATGTAAATGTTTTACATCAAAATGTACAATCATTGAGTAACAAACTACTTAACATTGAGGTATTCTTAAATAATATGCAAAAACAAACAAATATTCTATGTTTCAGTGAACACTGGTGTTTAAATGAGGAAAATAAATTGGCTTACTGTTTCGGGCTTTACTTTAGCTAGTTACTATTGCCGCCAAGGCAATAAATGTGGTGGTGTTTGTATACTTGTTCGAAAGAGTATGTATTTTACTAATAGCGAGGATGTTCTTAAGCTTTGAAAAAAAACTTTGAAGTGTCAGCTGTACATATTAATGAAAATGTAAATGGAATTAAGGTGGTTGTAATATGTTTATATAGACCTCTTGATGGTGAAAAAACAGTATTTTAGACATATTAGAATACTTATTAATCAAGATATGTAAGTAAAAAGCACAATTAATTTTATGTGAAGACATGGATAAAGATCTTGACAGAAAGAGTCAACTTAAAGACAGCTACATTAATATATTAAATAGTGTAGGAATGATACAACTAATACATGCACCCACTAGGGAAACAACTGCCTCAAAGTCTACAATTGACAATTTTTTTGTTAGTAAATTAAATAATGTGAATACTAAAATTGAAATTATAAAAAAAAAATGGCCTTTCGGATCATTATGGCCAATTCCTTCAAATCGAAGATATGAAAATACTTAAAAATTCAACTCGCACATTTTAACTAAATTATTCACAAATAAACATTACCATATTACTACATTTCTTCAAGAGTTGGATTCGTTTTACGTCCTTTATAAATACCCTAAGTATGACATTTGAGGAATGTTTTCCCAAACAACTGACTATTCTAAAAACTGAACATCTTAATAACAAAAATTGGATGACTAAAGGTATTTAAACATCGAGCTATACTATGAAAACATTGTATAACACTAGTAAACCGAACAAATCCCCATCCTTTAAATATTATTTCACTACTTACAAAAAAATTTATAAACAGGTATTTCAACTGGCTAAACACAAAAATAATGATCAATCAAGCTATGTATAATGGATCCAATTATTTTTTGGATTTACATAAATGATCTTTGTTCGTACCTGATGGTAAACTAATATCCTATGCATATGACACTATTATTATAATAAGCAGCCAAGATACAAATTCGTTAGAAATTAAATTAAATAGCACACTATCACAAGTTAATGATTGGTTCTCGTCACATCAGCTACGGTTAAATGAGGAAAAAACTAATCTATTTTAGATATTCTGAAAATAAAAACTAAATAAATGTAAAATTAAATAGTAAAGTTACTTATTAAGAAAACTGTCAAACAAATGTAGCCTGTAATATTTAAAAAGTGCACAATTTGCTTATGCACACTCTGCAATTAGTTATGGTATAATTTTTTGGGGTATGAACAAGAAAAACTTAGGCAAATCTTGAATTGTGCAAAGAAAGGCAATACGTATAATTCTACGGAAACATCCCCAAACTCACTGCAAACCACTATTTATGTCTCTAAAAATACTTCCAATCATATATATATATATATATATATATATATATATATATATATATATATATATATATATATATATATATGAGACTGTATTATTTGTTAAGACAAATATTCATATGAACTACCAATTAAATACTCACATTCATCAACACAATACAAGATTTAAAAATGATATACATAGCCTATAAACTTGGTAAATAAGGCGCAAACTATTAAATCAATACAGAAAAATTTGGTATAAAAACATTATAATCAACTACATTTAATAATAAAGAGCATTAATGAATTTAAAATGTATAGATTAGCATTATTTAAGTTTTTTTCTTGAGCAATGTTATTACAGTGCTCAAGAATATTTTGTCTCAATATAATTTAGGAATGAAGTTTGGATAATACATCTTACACTTTTGATTTTTACATTTTTGCTACTAGTATATGTTATTTTTAGCTACGTGTATGTGTTAAGTGTTTTATATAGGTCATTTTCCCTCCACTTTGTAAAGTTGTTAATATACTATTGTTTTAGTCTGGAAATATATATATATTTCTTTAGTTTTATACATTCTTAAAAACTGCTATTGTACCTTTTGACATGTTCAGTACCAACATGTAAATTATCCTCTAGTGGATGAAAATAAAATAAAACACATTCGGAGCTGGTATTGACGTTCGAACATAATCCAATGAACATTTATAAAAGCATTATTAACATATTCCATAGATCAATATTCGCTACACTAAAAAAACGCAAAACTATCTTTTGAGATCTTGTTTCACATTTTTGTAATTGGCTATGTAATCCACTTCATATTTTATGTAATTGATGTTTAAATTAACTTGTGATCTTGTTACCCTTTCTGTGAATATGTTTATGTATTTGTATTTTTCATTATTTATTTTTATTATTTTTGTGTGTGTACATTACGTATGTTTTCTAATGTGTAATTAAATGATATGTGTAAAATGACGAATTTTATAGCAAAACTGTATATCGCTCGAAAAAATGATCAATAAATGCAATACAGTACAATACAACATGCATGACTGTGATAATGTCGGAAATATTAATTTCACGTGACACTTCAGCTTTACCAAAACATGAATAACTAATACGTAATTCCTCAGTTGACTACAGCAGTCATAGGGTTTTACGATTTTCCATCCTGGAAAGTTTGTGTCTGTATTCCGCGCACGTACGAAAGGGAGAATACTTTTACTGCCCAAGGGTGTTACAGGAAGAAATGCGACATACACATTTAATGATTTCTTGTCTTTTATACGCCTTTCTTGTGAATATACGTTGCGTAAAACGTCTGAACACAGGAAACAAGTAATAAAAATGTTATTTTAGGCCAATTTTAAATTCACGCTTTACGTTCTCAGTTCAAATACGCACTGGTACACATTGTTTTCACATACAAAAAAAAATATTAAAGGCGAAAATGATTATTTATCATGAAACAAAACACAGATAAAAAAAGGCAGACGATAAACATAATAAAAATTGTAAAACACAGGCCTAGAGGAAAATAAGGAAAATACGCATTCGTTTGCGGACTACAGAATGTCAAAACGAAAAAATCTTGTAAATAACACGTCCTGTTTTTTTTTTTTTTTTTTTTTTTTTTAAGTTTATAGAAATATACCTGTGAGTAAAACACTCTTACTTGAGTAAAAATTTACTGATTCATCCTGACCAAGCTACCAGCAATAAAACAATTTCAAAAATCTCTCACCAATTTATTTTAATTTATAATAATAATACCTTAGGAGTTTATGCTCTGGTTTATCTCGCTTATTTCAACGTACATTGTTGTCTGTACTCTCCGCATGTGGTAGTCGGTTTTTCACCAATTGGCAGTGCGGAAACAATTTTTTTACTATGCACAGTAAGGTGCCGCAATCCGTCGAGATTTTGACGCACCTTTGACGACTGCAAGCCAGTAATAAATGAGGACATAGTTAGTGTGATACATCACGTACTAGAGCCGCGATTTTATGGCGAAAAGAGTTTTGCAACATTTGGTTTCGATGCGTCATGTGCACACCTGAAGCTCTGCTACATCGTTTGTGGTTGGATGATTTTACTCTCACTGGCCTTGGCAAATTATAGACGTACAGACTCACAATAATCTTATTCTGATTGGTGCAGTAAAATGAGAAAACGTGTCTGAACAAAGACACGCTACCAACAACCTTGGAATAGAACTGCCGATGTGCACGTCAGTCACTGAAACAAAGTGGGGCAAAAATCTTTTCGCGACAAAATCGTGGCCCTAACTATGACGTACAGTTATAAGCCAATGTATAAACGACTGTGAGTAGTGCATGTGTAGGACTGAGGCGTCTAGGCTGCTGCGACGTGATTCCTCGAAATACCCGTGCCCCTGCCCATGAAGTATGCACTAAAATAAATTTTGTTTATGTACATAATTCTGACGTGAAACGGGAGTATGTTTCCTGTGTTGTGCTAGCTGCCAACACAAGGTTGTTATTCAACACTAGCACGTAACGTTTATAAACAAGCCACGTTATCGGATACAAAGTATTGTGGTATAAAACGTGTTAGCATAGTGATAGTTTATCTTATCTACAGAGATAGTTATTTACAGCCTGATTCGTTGACTGTTTGCTAGAATCCAAGGTAGTATGTACGTGCCCGATGTGCTTATCCCGTCATTCGTGTTTCCATTTTTAACTGGGCCAATGAATTCTGTAACACCGATAATGATCGTCTGTAGCACGTGTGTAATCCTTTGATCCGCCAAAAGTTATCGTCGTCTGGTCATATGAAGCAATGTCAATGTTGTAGGCTGTGATTTGACACATATAAAAAAATATGTAATTTTGAATTTAAAAAAAAATTAGAAATTTTTTAAATTATATTTCAAAATTCATAATTTTTTAATAAAAACAAAAATATTTAATATTTTTTTTGTTTTATATATGTCAAATCATAGCCCACAACATTGTTATACACTGTCAACTTTTTCGGTATGGTATATAAGTTGGTTTTAGTGGCATGAATAAAACCGTAAAGTGCAAATTTTGACGTTTACGATTCATCACACAAAAACTATAACAGATACAACAATTTCCTAAGAGGAAGATATAACCAAAAGTTATGCCCTTAATGCTACAATTGTATATTTATTGGTTGTTGTTCTTGACAAAACAGTCTTTAAACGCACTCACTTCACCATGAACAACCTATAGCACAGAGCCTGGGTACCTGCCCTACGAAACAAAACTCATGCTGTCAGCGGGTCACATATAGCAATCAGCGATTTTGTTTGCGGCTCCGAGTGGTCGTAATGTAACAGCTTATTGTTACAGACGTTCAAATTTCTCGTAATTTTTTGTTAACAGACCAGAATTCAAATGGCCATAGTATAGTTCGAAGTGTTTTATTGACCGAGAATGCCATGGTCTGCCGCGGAGAACGCTCCTGAGTAGCAATCATTGAAACGTTCACCAACCGAGTTACCAACTTCCTGTAAAGCAGTCCCACACCTAGATTAAATCAACTAGAGACTGGTGGCTAACGGAATCAATGTTTTGCTTTGGGATGGCACAGCTGTGAAGTCCAGTCTGTAACCAAATAATAACGCAAATCTTTTACGTCCTTACTGTATATGTTACGCATCGTGCCAAACGATGCGGCTTTCTGGTTTCCCCGTCTCCTCATTCTGGCGACGCTTTATTTTCAGTTTAGAACCAATCGCGACAGAGCTAAAAATCTTGCCCTTCAGCACTGATTATAATTGTTTAAATATTGTCTGAAACTAAAAAAAAAATTGCAATGAAATACTGTCTCTTTGACGCCCACTGAATCAATAATACCAGTCAGAGCAGTCATTGCCAAATATTTTTAAAATCTATGGTGCTGTATTTAACAAAACAATTGAATATGGACTTTTTGTTCGGTAAACGTACTTAAGGCCATGATCTTTCATTTATTTTAAATAATTACAAATAACTCAAATACTTTTTAACCAAATGCTTTGAAAAACGTTGATAATATGTACAGTCATACGATACATAATTCTGACATAGCGTTTTTTTTAATACTGTACCATCTGCCAGTCAAAATTATTTCATTTTGGGTTATTTTGACAACAAAATATGCGCTATTTCAGGGGCAAAAATCTAAGAATCCGTTTGGTGTATTGCAATTTAAAATTCAGATACAAACGGTGATACATAAGTGTTAAAACTGTAAGAATGATTTTTTGATGTATGTATTAATTTGCTTTAAAAAACATTTTCGAAACCACTGAAAACTGAAGAGAGTGACCTTAAGTGTTTCCTTGAATACTGGTTTTCGAAGTAATTTCAGAAATGCATAATGAAAATTCTAGCAAAACAAAACAAATGTATCAGGATTTGACTATCGTGGAGTCGATTCAGTCCTCTTAAATTCAGAAAGGTGAACAAAGTTGGTAAACGAATATGTGCCTTAGTTATAGGGCTTGTAAAAGTCCATGTTTCCAGTTTCAATTTACTTTGCGTCGTTTGTGACACGAAACAGTGTATTGTACTTTATAAATGTAGAGATATTTTGTGTTGAGACTATTTTGATCAGGTGCGTTTGGAAACGGAAAATGTTCTTTATTAAAAATGCTTATAATGAAGGCAACAATTGAAAAATCTGTATGAGATGGAATTTTGTTGCAGTACATTCATATGTAAGGTGTTACTGCCACATGCGTTCAGAATTTTTTATGTGTAAAAAAACGATAATAATTAAAAATTAGTCTTCTTAAAACTGGTAATTATTTTCTAAGACAATTTGTATTGCATATTAACCACTTATGTATTTCTAACATGATTTAAGTGCAGTTCTTGCAGTTTAGTTAGTAAAGAGTAGGCCTGCGTATTTAGGTAGTTCATACTTCTTGGGTTTATGTCTGTCCGAAAAGAATGAAGATGTAGACAGTCTGAAAGTTTCACAGTACCGAACAGTATTGTTGCAAGTGTGCAGATGCGTTGGATCTGAACAACGATTTATGACCAATCTAATTTTACGCTTTTTAATTTTTCCCGTTTTAGAAGGCTCACAAAAGTGACTGTTTAAAAAATCAGATCTCTACATGTAAGGAAAATAATCTATTTTAATAATAAATCTGTGTTTATAGGAGTGAATAAATATATTGGTGCAGACTTCACAGTACTTCAAGGGTTGGTTAAACATTGTGTTGAATAGTGCCATAGTTACCTCCCGTGACAACTAGCTAACCTACGTTCATTCAGTATGGAATAAAACCAACACAGACTTTGTGAAAACCTCTTAGCTTATAGGATGAGTTTCGGCTTGAATATTACAGCATTTAAAAGTTCTTTCGGTACCAAAGGATTTCAAGGATTAATAAACAAAACTGGCTTTGAGAATAATGTGTAAAGATTTTACGGAACGGAATACTTTCTCTCGTAGCTCATGCTGTATTTTACTACAGAAGACAAAACAAAAAATGGTATCTAAGATTCATGATAACGGAAAGTGTTCAGTGCAGTTGATTAAAAATAGATGTAGGAAAATCTAATTTAAACCTGTTAAAAAAGTACTGAAAGTTGTATTGAATTTTTGCGAATAATAGAAAGACCACACGTCATGAGAATAAACTATTTTTCATAAGAGGCCGTACAGGTTTTTAAGGAATTTTAAATACATTAAAAAGTAGTACAAATATACTCAAAACTAACATTTTACAGTAAACATACACGTTATCATTACAGTATCTCAGAAAAAAATGAGTTGTGGAACTACGAAAATCTGGGAAGCATGATCATGGTAACATCTGAAGTCATTGATTTTACATCTGGTTTGATTTTTTATTTAACTTCTTCCTGAGTATCATGTCTTCATAGATACAAATTTCAAATAAATATGTTCTTCATTTAGATGGGTTGAGAAATAATTTTTACCACTTACGGGAGACTTTAAAATATCTAATTCAACACTAATTCTCCTGCACGTAATTTTTATATTTAAGAGCAAATCGAATGGCATGTTAGGTATTTGGCAACGCTAAAATTAATCACGTTAACATTTTTATCGTGATGTTGTGGCAAAAACAGGACTGTAAATGTATGTTTTTCGAAGTGTTGTAAAAAGTGATAACAGTCATGAACAGTAATAAACATAGCGTATCAAAAATTACGTAAGTGAATAGATTTGCCGCTATAAATGCATTAAATATAAACCCATCCTTGTGGGATTTTCATTTCTAGTCCTACAGTCAAGTTCAGTATTCAGATAAAATGTTTTATTGCTATACGAAAATGTTTGTATGTCGTGAGCGCGCGCATGTGTGTCAAGTAACTGTAAATACACAGCTCTTTGCAAGCTTTACATTTATAATAAACCCCCTAATTATGCACTGAAATATTTTAGAAACGTAATTTTACGCTTCAATATAACACGCTGCTCTGTATACCTCACTGTAATTCCTGTGACTTAAATGGCTTACTGTCAGTTTGGAGAAAACGTGATCCTCTGTCCTCAGTCAGGAGATCTTATCTGTATTTCTAAACAGCTTTGTTTTAATCCGGTTACTTTGCTGACCAGTGTTAGTATAGGAAGTTACGTATATTTCACTCGCACTCCGCGCCACTTAACCTCAAAGTTTACGTAGGAGATTTGAAACGTTCGCTAGATACAGTACTTGCGGAGTGGACTACGCGAGTCACCCTCGGGCGGAAGTGCTGTTGGCAGACAATAATCTCCGAAACAGACCACCGACGTGACCCCGCAGTAAGAGAGACACAGTGCGCTGTACGTTTAATGTAGATTACAGAATGTTTCCTTTAACATTTTATGTACTGCCCACGGCTAATTTTGGTGTACAAACAGCACGTGCCATGAAGGAAACGTGAAAATCTGGTAGGTCAGTCCTCCGGGTTTATGTATGAAGCTCTCTTAAAACAAACAGGAAGCATAAATGTTTCCTGTAACAACTCATTCTGCTACTAGTATATAAGAGACCAGTTACCATTATCTTGACATATGAACATGTCATCGGTCGTTACAAAAAATGGACGTTGAGGTGAGTCTTTGACGTAATCAATGTTTACGTAGCGCAGTATTTGTCATTTGGTACACCATAACATTATAACGAATCGATCCTGTGGAGGTAAACCGAAAGTAATTGTGATTCCAATGTTAAGCACTACTCACTTCTTTACTGGTCTGACTACGGTTGCGTACTGAGACTTTTTTAAAGGCTTGGGTCAGGGTTTTTGACGATAATTACTTTTTTTAAACATAAACCAGAGCCGACATCGTAAAATCGATCTGCATCTTTGTTACAAGTGAATGTAAATTCGTACTCTAATTATTTCGATACAAATTACGGCATTATGACAGTTAATCAACAATATCTTATTTTAATTGATAAATTAGCTAAAATAGTTATACCATTCATCTCGAAAAAATCACATAAATAAGTAAAACGAGTTTGCAACAAACTTACAGAGCAATTTGACGTTATCGGTTCTCATCTGGATATAAAAAAAATTCTCGAAAGTCTCCCTCCTAAAATTTTATTATATATTCGACACACACAGACATTTTAACTCGCTGACATGTCACGAAATATCAGTTCATCTAAGAATTTTTTTATTTGTGAGTTACAGGGAATTAACCTAGTGGTCAGGTGCATCATCCTGTTGGCTCTATATCATTTCGTGCTCGAGCCATCGCACGGATTGTCCCTGACGACCAGATGTTTCGGCCTCCTTGCCAATTTTAACATTGCTGCTGAAGGTGACATTGAACTATCTTTTCTTTTTCTTATCTGATGGATAATTATAGAACATCACGTAATGGTATTGAAATTAAATATATGGTTAGATAAGTGTATTTGACTTCTTACTGACAGCGAGGTAACTGTACCCACCGTACGGTAACTAGATACTTTGCGGAAGCCCTGCTTCTAGCTTGAATCTGTTTTCACATCAACCACATGTCCTTCCGCCAAACGTCTACAATAGCATTGCCACGTAGGAAATTCCATGTGACTGTCACACGGTAATATTATTGTAGGGTATCTGTCGAATAGGCAAGTCACAAGGACAAAAACTTATATTACATTGTAATTACAATCAGTGACTTAATAGTTGAGAATAAAAAGGCTTGTAGTTTTTGGTTAAACAATTCTAATAATGAAAATTAATAATAAAATTTTCAAGGCATATATTACATATATTAATAATGCTCTCGGGATGCACACGAAAGAAAACAAAGTATCTTAATTTGATGCATGGGTTTACATAACCATTTGTAACGCTAGACGTACTTTTATCTTTATTTAGTGAATATACGTGGTCACGTACGCGTGCGGCGTCAATATCCTCACGGTTTTGGAAACCAAGTCTGTTAAACTTCAGTATAACTGAGTATAACCGAACAGCCATGTAACGTATACATTACTAGCAGTCCCCCGCGGCTTTGCTCGCGAGTATTATTCGTAACTGATAATATTTACTTTAATTTAAAAACCTCTTTGTGCACAAGATTGGTACTTTAGTCATCAAGTGTTAGAATGTCCAAGCGGCTAGTTGAACTAATTCTGCAGGAGGATAAGTAGCTATAGCTGTCCACGCGAAAAGCAGTCTTAAGTTTGTCCCTGCCACTAACAGCGACTTCGCCTGGGCCTTATTTATAGCCCTGCCAATTTGAGGTTGTGGGGTAACTACAGACACCTACGGTAAGAGGTTAATCGAATGAAAAACATATGTTTACCTTGTGCACAACCATTAGTGACGTTGCCCTCAATTATATATTTTCAAAATATTCACTTTAACTTTATTGCCATTACAAAGTTTCAGAGGGTAAAGGTTTCGCGGAAACGTATTTGGTGCCCCAAACCTGAGATTAGTGAGATGATATATCGTCGGTTTACTGTCAAAAGTGACAAAGTCAAAATGAGATCAAATTATAAAAATGCTAGGAATATGTATATGTTGTTCACGAACAATTGCCCAAGTTTAAAGTCTGTTCGTCGTTTCGTACTGTTGTGTCACAGTATAGTAACTTGCCACATTTTTTGTTAATATCTACAATTTATTACTGTTTTTAAACGAAATAGCATTTATGACTTAATCACTTTTGGCAGTATACCGACGATATGTCAGCTGATATTGTAGAGGAACCTAAGTGGAAAGTGAACTGCAATTTTACCCCTTTTAAAGACTACATGTAAATTTCACTGATTCGATCTGCCTTCTAGTTTTTGTGTGTCAGAATTGAACGTTTGCACGCAGCTTTTAACGGAATTCGAGCCCAGAACCTCCCGGAATTTAGACCTGAGTAACAAACAACTGCGTCACGAAACGTCGAAATAATTCATGAAAATAAAATTTATTAAAAAAATAAATAAAATATCTGTGTCTTGGGCTCATAGAGGTTGTACAACACCACGTCTCGATAGGTTACTGTAGAGTGAAACTCCTGTATAAGTTGATTCTCGCTGCTCATTCCTGCTTTTCAGATCGTCTGCCTTGATAGTTTACCAACTAAGTTTTATTCTTAATAATCACGTTTCTTATAAAAAAAATTACATACATATTTTTTTAAATATTTACGTAAGCATCACTCTGACGCGAACAACACCTCAATATCGCTACTGGTTAGATAGATATCGTGAGTTGATGGAAAACAAATTTTGTGCTTTTTCACCCTTTTGGGTGTCGAATTTCGAAATATTTTAAATTTACATCTTAGACATTTGTATAAGTATCCAACTGAAGTGTAAATCACATCGCTAGCCCGTTCAGTTGAATTAAAATCGATCATTCACTAAAAAAACACATATCACCCCTGCACAGTATTCAGAAATCGAATTTCGAAAAATCTTAAAACCGTTTTGCGATAATTTCTGTAATCATCATCCTGAAACAAAAATTAATTGTATATCTCGACGGTTTCGATAGATATCGAGGATTTATCTAAAACAATTTCAAGGTTTTTTCACCACTGAAGAGAGTAAATTTCGAAAAACCCTTTAATCATGTTTTAGAATACTTTATTGATATCTCGTGGACGTAAAAAACACAACATAAGCCACTGGGTTCAAGATATATCGACGATTAATTGAAAACGTTTTTCGCTACTTTTCACCCCATTCACGTCCTTAGGCGGCGAATTTCAAAAATTCCTGAAATTACTTTTTAGGTATTTGAGTAAGCATCAATCCTAAACAAAAATCGCGTCGCTATATAAAAAACTACGGTATCGATATATATCGAATATGGGGCGAAAACTCATATTACCCCTTTTTTAACCAATTTAGGGCTGAATTCAGAAAATATATTTTGAATGGTACTTCGGATATTTACAAAATTACCAATTTAAAGCAAAGAGCACTTCGATATCTCGACTGATTCGATAGATATGGAAGGATAATCGAAAACACATTTCACGTATTTTCACCCCTTTAAATAAAGAATTTCGAAACGTCTTTGAGACCTGTTATAGACATTTGTAAAAGTAACCAATTAAAGTTAAAATCACGACGATAGCCAATTGTGTTTCAAAGATATAGACGATTCATTAAAAACACATTTTGCTCCATTTTACTGCCTGGGGGTCGAATTTCAAAAAAACCTAAAACTACTTTTAGGGTATTTATGTAAGCAATATTTTGAAGTAAATATCAACTCTGTATCCCGAAGGGTTCGATAGATATCGATAGTTGATTGGAAACACATTTAAGGTCTTTTCAGCCCCTTAAATGTTGAATTTCGAAAAATCCTTAAATTGACTAATATGCATTTTTACGAGTGTCCTATTAAAGTAAAAATCACGATGATTGGCCGTCGGGTTCGAGCTCTATCGACGTTTCTTCGGAAACACATTTCACCCCTTTTCACCCCTTTAGAGGTCGAATTTCGAAAAATCCCTTCTTAGTGCTCGCCTACGACCTGAAGGGAACCCCCACAAAAATTTTCACGATTCTAGGTCCAGTGGTTTGGGCTGCAGTTTGATATGTCAGTCAGTCTGTCAATCAGTCAGCTTTCATTTATATATATATATATATATTATCTCCGAAAATGTGAAAACTCAAAGAGAAACCCAGTTCTCTAATAACTATGCAATGTCGCTTCTGTTATACACTACCTATTCGGTGGGATATCGTGCTAACACAAACTCTAGGAAAAACTGTTCAATTAAAATATAAGTCTACGATTCCACACGTAGGCTAATTATTTTACGTCGCGTTCAGAAAAATGGATTAAAGCACTTCGCCACGCCACAGAGTAAAGAAGTAACTACTATTTATTTATTCTGCGGCCACGCTGTGTTCGACCAGAGATTATAAGATAAACATACAGAGGGAACATAAGCAGCCGATACTCAAGCCAAGCTGACTTTGTTTATTCAGGTTGCAATATGGCGGAGTGTAATCATCTGTTTCTGTAGATGTATTGAGAAACGAGGTTATGCTGGCCAACCCACAGTCGCATTATACTCGTTTCTATGGTAATAAACAAATTTTTTTAGGTTCCAATATGGTGGATGGCGTCTTCCCCGTTCCGTCTCAAGGCTTTATACCCTTCGCCATAGAACGTACCTTATGCTCCATCTGTATGTTTCTCTAATCTCTGTGTTCATGTTTCTCTAATCTCTGTGTTCGACACGATAGCTGAGTCAGCCTTGCATACTCTTTGGCCAGGCCGACGCGACGTACTGTACATTGTTCATCCGTCACCACCCACTACGTCACCTCTAAAATATTGTAATTATGCACTAAATGTGAAAATAAAACACATTTCATTTTCTAAAAATAAACACACTATGTACATATGTCATTAAACGTGTTTCAATACTTTCGCCGCTGTTCATAAAGTACAGAAGAACTGATTGTAACATCGTCTATACCAACCCAACTTCCCACCAACTATCGTTTCACAGACGTGTTTAACTCATTTTTAACATAAATATAGCTAACTGTTTTTATACTGGTAAACGCGTATCAATAAAAATTACTTTTTTTTATCTCACAACATTGCTTTTTTATTTGCTTACTTAGTTGTATAGTAATAACGGAAGTATTCCTAATAATTTTTTTCAACAGTTCGTTTCAAAACGTATCAACCTCCCGAGCGGCGCCTATAGAGTCGGTGACAACTTGGAACAATGGCAGTGAGTGAGTGAGTGAGTGAGATATTTTGGTCAGCGTTCAACATCTAGGTCTTTAACGCTGGTGGGGGTGACATGATGTGAGTACGGAGCAGCACCAGAATGAAAGGGCGGGGGAAACCGGAGATCCCCGAGAAAACCCACCGACCAGCGGCATCGTCCGGCACGATTCCCACATGCGAAAATCCTGGGACCGACCCCGCTGGGAATCGAACACGGATCGCCTTGGTGGGAAGCGAAAGGTAGAACCCCTCGCCCACCGCGGCCCCAAACAATGGCAGTAACTAGGAGATAAATGAGTTGTGGACTTTAAGAAACAATCCCAGCATTCGCTTGAAGAGAATTCGAGTAACCATAGAAAATCTATATTAGGATGGCCAGAGTCGGGAATCGAACCCAAGTCCGCCAAATATTCACATTATGGCAGTGTAGAACAGTGCCTTAACTGTCACAATTTGCAGAAAATAGGAGCAAATATTGCAGTGTGTTCAATAAAATTAGCCAAGTAAATCTTTCTTCTCGCTACACAAAATGTATTTGTTTCGTTAATCTTGGACACAGTAGTCATTGAGGGTTTCTATTGTTCAAATAGCCAAAAAAATAATTGGCCGTAATCGTTGAAAGTTCCAGCTCTTATTGAAAGAAATTTAAATATTTATTTTGGTATAGTAAAAATATTGGTATGAAGTTTTCTTTGCTTACTAATGGCTTATTATTGGCGACATTGATGAAGCCAGTGCTCACTCACAAGTTGTTGAATATTTCTCAAACTTCTCTAATGTATGGTTGCTTGAAGTAACATTTACCTGGCTAATTACACGCTCTACGATGTATGCTCTTGTGTCAAGCAATCTTCGACTTTAAAGTCACTGCGAAATAGAAATGATCATTGTCTGATTATATTTTACAACCGTGAGGAGATGCTTTTCCTAATCTTTCTTTAAGATAATAAACTTTTAAAATAGAAAAATATGGCCTTGCTGGGCCACTGCCACCACAGTTTCACGTGACTTTTATCTACGGTCCAAGTGGTTGAAATATGACTCGTAGGTTCATTCTGAAAAGTAATTAAGATTACAATACCAACCATCCGGAATTAACAAGTCATCTTACTACTTCACATAGTTAGTGATCGTTGAATTAATATTGAAGAACAAAAGTTTCAGTTTTGACGAATACAATTTTGCGTATTAAATGACAAAATTAAAAAAAAAAATTATAAACTCATTATTTTAATTTGGGGAATATACACAGATGCAATAAGTTTAAAAAAATAACTAGTCAAATAGGGCTCAACAGTATCGAAAGGAAAGTGTCAAAAAGGAATACACTACATTAAAGTCTAGCAAACCGTCAACAGAATGTTTCCATAGTAATAAATACCATATGTCCATGAATTATTTTTGCGACTTTAGACTTTAAAAACTTTAAAACTATAAAAGATAACAACAAACTGTTTTCAAGAAGCGACAAGGTAACTCACCCAGTTTTTTTTTTTTTTGCCTCATTCATACACGTAAATGTGTGCACTCCTAGTGGTACGGATAATGCCCAGTTGGTATTCAAAATCTCTCCTTGTATGCTCCAGCATATCCACAGTGACATGTTGAACTGCATTACGAATGAGTGTCTACAAGTCCTGCAGGTCTGTTACCTTGGTTCGTTATACCTGATCATTTACAAAACCCCACAGGAATATGTCAAGTGGGGTAATGTCAGGTGATCGTGGCGGCCATCGAGTCGGACCATCTCGTCCAATCCACCTGTTCGGAGACTTTTCACCCATAAATTGACGGACAATGAGGGACCAGTGGGGTGGTGCCCCGTCCTGCTGGAAAATGATGTCAGGTTGTAGATGGTCAAGTTGTGGCACAGCAAACTCTTGCAACATTTCTAAGTAAACACCACTTGTGGCTGTAGACTCGATGAAAATGAATAGACCAATGACGCAATCATGCATAAGTCCGCACTACACATTGATTTTGGGACTGTCTTTTTCCATTTCGCGTGTAAAACGAGGAGGTTCTGATCCCTAGATACGGACATTATGATGATTCAGTTTGCCTGACACATTGAAAAGTTGACTCATCGGAGAAACAAATGTTTTTAAAAAATCATTATTTGCGTCAGTCTTGACAGAAGAAGTAAAAAAAAAACTATATGGGTTATCTTACCGCATGTTGAAAACCGTTTGTTGTTATCTTATATAGTTTTAAATTGTAAAGATAATTTATGGACATCTGTATGTTAAGTTAGGATTTGGGTTTCATGCAGCTCTTTTTAAAAATAGTCACATGTGCCTAAATATCACACACAGGTGAAGTTCAACCACCACAGAACAATGACATGTGATTATTCTTAGGAAATGCAGAACGGAGTTTCCAAAACAAAAAAACATATTTTTAAAATGTACTTTTCAACTGTGATGAAGGTGCGGGCGACCGCGAAAATTTCTGACAAAAATTATGTGTAGAGTGTGGTAGGCGAAACGGTTGAAGGAGGCTGAATGTAGTACCAAAATTTTAGCAAAAACTTTTTCCATCAATTATTATTTTTTAATATGTTAGTTTTCTGTCAGATATTTAAGATACAAACATATTTTTTTTTTTACAAATTGCTTAAGACAGTTTTCAGAAACTTAGAATAAACTTTAGCACGAAACAATATGGTTGCGCTTTAAAATCGGTCAAAAAAAGTATGCGTACCGTATAAAATTTGCTACCGCATAAAGTGCAAACCTCGCGAACGAGATCACGGGAACATACTTCATTGATTTTTAAAAAGTATAAAAATAAATATGGTTTTATTATATTTTTAATTAAGTGTAGACGAATAAATGTTAAAAAATCTACAAAAACTCATGTACAAAAAAAACATAAAATATGGCCTGAAGAAACGAATAGTTTTAAATTTGTGTTGACCCTTAAGTGCGTAAGGAAAATGTTAAGTTAACAACATAGTTAAAATTAATGAAACTGTAACAGAATGGAACCAGAAGTCAAGATAAAATCCACAAAATTACCTACAAATAAAAAAAAAGTTTTCAAACGTAATTAAAGTTTTTGACTTACGTTTTGAAATTGTCAGAATATAACTACATTTCTTGCCGTTTTTTACGCGCCTTAATGATCACAAAAAAATTAACATCTTCGACGATGTGATCCTAAGGGCTACATTCCAAAATATTAACGTGAGTAAATATTTAGTATTAGCGTAATAGCTTGGGACGGAAGAGATGTCTTTGTGACTGTGTGTGTGTTTATATATATATATATATATATATATATATATATATATATATATATATATATATACACATACACATAATCACCGAACTACGCAAAATGTTATCTTACATTCTAGTGCTTCTAATTTTTTAAATAATCTTGAAACTTCACATAAAAGCTAAAGACTTGGTTGCCTAATACAAAATTAAGATTTATCTTAGTGTCTTAGTCTTTATATCGATGCGTCCATGACGAGTAAAACCACACATTTCCTGGCTCTTTCTCACGAATAAAAACATCATTCACTATATTACATTTGTGCAGGGCCAAGCCCCTCTAATTAAATTACTCTAAGAATGTTCTCCCGAAAAATTCCCTGCGGTATCCTGGGCATATACCTTCCAGATGTATGACCATGTCAGCAGTAACTGGACAGAAGGCGGCAACTGCATTCAAATTGTAAGTCAAATAACACAAAGCAAACAAAGCAAGCAACCACATACTTGAATAAATAAATAAATATATGTATCTAATATATTATTTTCACCATATTAACTTCAAAATTCGCCAAAGAGCGATCAAAGGGAAGGGAATATTGCGTATAGAAATTATTCTGGATCTAAGCCCTTCTATTGAATTTTGATTATCGTCAGACTACAGGTATGTAGCCTACAATAATTGTGTTCATCAGTCTAGGATGCCAACATGCTCTCCGAATTGAAATAACCGTAAAAGTAATTTGCTACGCGGTCGGTATTTGTAGTGTAAGACTGAAATATACAAATTATTTATGTAGCTTTCTCTCATTTGTAGCCGATTTTCCAAACATATGACTATACAAAAGGAGAATAGAACGATTGGTCAGGATGTGCATGGTGATGAATGGTGAAGGTGGGTGGGGAAGATTGCTCTGCAGGCTTACAATGGGATCATTCAAGGGAAGAGGAACCAACAGTGAAAAAAAAATTCAGAGGGTGTGGAGGAGAACGGAGAGGGGTAGACCGTCTATGATTGTAAGGACAGTAAGGAAGTGGAATGTCCTGCAAAATGAGTTGGTGACTGTGAGAGGGGCTGGAAGGTTAGGGAAGGGACTGGAAGGCTGGTAATGTAGGGATGGGGATGAGTCCACTCGCCACCGGGCGGTATCCAAATTGCGAGAATAACTATTATTATTATTATTACATCACACCTAGGCTAAGCATATCTCGATGAACTTGCAATCATCTAGGCCTAATTAATTTTATTGCAGTGTAGTTGTACAAAAGCCACTCGCAATCACTACACATTAGCACTGAATTATTTAGAAATAATTAACGTATCACGATTTGATGATTTACAACTCGCTGAAAGACGAAAGCCACATGTATAGCACACTGGTTGGCCGGTTGCTGCTTCGCCCGCGTGAAATTATGTAATGTAAACAGTAACTCTGGATAAAATATGTGATGAAGACATTTAACAGCTAGCGTACTCAATAACAGTGAACTATAATTAACTGTCTCAGCTCAGTGTAAAGAGCGGGCGCAATATGCTCGTATGATGTCATAGTAATTCCCATCGCAAAGTCTCACACGGGATACGAACCCGTAACCCCACTCCTTCCACACCACAAACTTTACACAATGCCTGAGTGAATGTTAAAGACATGCAGTGATAATTCTTTCGTATGTACAGGCTACAGTCCAAAGAGGTTTTATTTATAAGTAGGTTGGCAAAAAGATGCAACTGTTGAATTATTTCCCCGTGGTCATTCTCTGTTTTCGGGAGACTGTAACATTTTACTGCTTTTCACAGCCTTAATTTTCGAATTTCATAAAATCCTGAATATGACTTGTAGATATTTATATAAGCTTCATTCTTATCAAAAATCATCTCGATATCTCAACGGGTATAAGCGGTACAGGTGATTATTTGAAGACACATTTTATTTTTTAACAGCTTTCAAGGACGAATTTCGAAAAATCCTGAAATACTTTTTTTATATTTACGTAAGATTAATTTTAAAGCAAAAACCATTTCAATATGTCCACTGGTTTAGGAGATAAGTGGGATTAATTAAACACACGTTTTATATTTTTAATAGCTTTCAAGGACGAAATTCTAAAAATTCTAAAAATACTTTTTAGATATTTACTTAAGCATAATTTTAAAGAAAAAATCACCTCATTATCTGAAATGGTTTAAGAGAAATCACGGATTAATGAAAAACACATTTTACGGCTTTCACCATCTTAATTTTCGAAGTTCGCAAAATCGAACAATTCGCCAATATGCACTTCTTTGGGCAATATTATGAAGTTAAAAAATTTATGACAGCTTTCCCGGTTAATGAGAGATCAGGGATTCTTTGAAAACACACTTGACCCCTTTTCACCCCCTTAATAATTGTCGAATTTCGAAAAATTTATTCTTAGTGGGTGCCTACGAGGCAAGAGGAAGCTTCCCTCAAAATTTCATGGTTCTAGGTCCAGCGGTTTGTGCTTTGTGTTGATGAATGTTTGAGTGAGTGAGTGTGTCAGGACACTTCATTTTATACATTAATATTTCACTGGTACGTAATTACAACATCTTCGCATGTACAGCTATACCGGTATCACATGGAACAAGTGGTGTTTAACAGCCAGGCTTTGCACGAAATCATAATAAAATTAATTATTTTTTAATCACGGGTGCAATAATACACGGATGTGTTTTTTTAAGTGGCTTTTCCAATTATGTGACTTCTATACGTGAATGGCAAATTGTGTGTACTAGATTATGAGATATTGTAAACTTATTTTGCTTCATTTTTTTGTTTATGAAAGTACCATAGTCTACGGATGATTTATGTCATCTTAAAAGTACTATGAAGAGGTATATATTGTCGTAAGGTTAAAGTAAACATTTTTGAAATTTCATGAAACTATATCCGAAACTGGGAAATTACTTTTCTATCTTATGCTGACATCGAAATGTTATCTTTACGAGAAGAATTCATTACATTAATTGTTGCTTATTTCTACAAGGCGAAAGTTTAAATTTAAATTGACTTTGACATCAATTCATTAGTTTTTTTTTTTTTTTTGCATATTGTGTTTACTTGATGGCTCAGTATGTTTGCACTGGCTTCCGTACAACAAATGTGTAAGTCATTTTTAGCGAGCTTAATTATTTATAACAGATTTTTCATAGATTCTCGTACTTAAATTATTACTTTTATTAACAATTTGCTTTTTTTCAGGTTTTCGTGATGTTGTGCCTGTCACAACTTATTCTCGGCGATTTCACTGCCACCATGAACAACGGAGAACCATCTACGAGAAAGTTATCAGCGACTGCGGCAACTAAACACGAGAATCGTAGTCGCCGTGTGTCTGCGAAGCGACAACCCAGAAACCCATCTTCAATACAAGATATTATGCAAAATGATAACGAGTTCCTGTATTTCGGAAAGCGGGCGAGTTCTCCCAGAGACTCACAACTGGATGGCTCAGTGCGACGTTCCGAAAGTGCCCTCATCACACCGGTCATTTCTAATCGTGCGTTTGGCATCGCAAGCAACTAGTCGTCTTCAAACTCGACTACGCGTCGTGGAGGATTAGGCTCACGAGAGCAGCGTGGTAAGCGTGATAAAAACTTTTCTGCAACAGCGGATTTGATAAACAATAGGAAGGACGACGACGTGAAAAGTCAAGCAGAAGCACATTCCCGGTATGCAGCCCACGTTGACAACAAACAGGGCCTGCAACCAAGCACTCACCCCTGCAGTGGCGGTGGCAATCTCCATAGAGTTCATACAACTCTGCATCACTACTATTCAAGGTCACAACTTACAATGCCCCAACATTTCACTGGTGTACCTTTTCAATCATATCCGCATAACCTTGTTGGCATGCTCGGAGTACCTTATCCTGCAGAAAGATTTCATTCATTTCGCCCATATTTATAAGATTATAATTTTATTTTTAATTTAGAAAATTAAGTTTACAATAAAAAGCAAACGAACCATGATAGTAATGTGTTCCGTAAGGTGGAAAGATTTTACATTCAAAAAATGGTGCAACAAGCGTAGTGAAATGTAAATTTCGTATTTTTTCTACTAAAGTAACGTTCATTTCACTGTATGCTACTTAAATTCTGCAAATGCACTCTCCGCATTTGAAATGTAGGATATTACTTTAAAAAAATATTTCTATTTAAAACGTCGAAAAATGTAAACCAATTCTTTCTTGTAATCTTTCTGGGCTTGTAAACCGAACTTAAGGCAAATATTTAAGTATCAGTCATTAAGCACGTTTTCCTGTCTCTTGTTCGAAAGTTGAATTGACGTGAAATATTTTCCAGTCTGTGATTATACAAAACGCTATGCTAGGGCTAATTTTTAAATAATTGAGTCTTAGTCTTAGGAAAAGTCTTCAAGAGGACGAATCACGCCAGTAGAGTGCTTTAAGCTAAGGAGTGATACGGCGAATAGGGAACGACAAGTGTCTGTCATAGTGTCCGCTTGCCCCACGCACGCTCGTAGCATTTGCAGCCGACATTTATTAAAATTACATTTTAGGTACAATGATTACTTTAAGAGACACTATAGCACAAGTAAATGCTAATTTGAACACTTCTCCGAGCAAAAGAGCTTCTCTTAAAAACTAATTTAAAAGAACAAAACCTGAATACGTCGTAAGTTTTGCACGTCGTCACAT
This sequence comes from Medauroidea extradentata, assembly GCA_003012365.1. NCBI lineage: Eukaryota > Metazoa > Arthropoda > Insecta > Phasmatodea > Phasmatidae > Medauroidea > Medauroidea extradentata. The sequence continues at coordinate 5,600 of PNEQ01130247.1, read as the reverse complement.
AAAACGTAAGAAGTTATTCGCGATAACAGTCGCATTTCAGAATAAGTCCGACAATCATCAGATTAATAACTTCTCATTATTAACATTTTAAACTGTGCGTCAGTAGTTTGAGGGACCTGACAAAAATTATAGATAATATTTGATTTAGCATTACAACTGTTTATATAGTAAATTACGTTTTCCATACTCCATACACCATTGTTAACAACCACTCTGCAGCTAGTTAAGCCTGAATAACTTACGAGATATTTTTTTTGTTCTTAATTTAGTGCTTTTAGTTTAACCAAGGTACAAATGTGTAGAACGTACGTAATGTAAAATATGTGTGTAAGCTACAAAGTTATTTCTTCAGTGATTCTGATTGTTGTCCTTTAAAAATTACTATACTAGGTCTGAAAGATAATTACCGAAAAGGATATTTCTAAACCAACGTATGTTAATTTATTTTTGACAAACAACAATAAATTGTGTAAAAATTTGTCTGCTTAAAACTTATTAACATATACTAATATTTTTTCTTCTGGTATGTATACTACGCATAATTTAGAATTATAAGGAGACATACATTTTTGGCTATACAGTGGCAGCAGGGGTTAGTTTTTGTCACTCAATGGGTTTATATTTTAGTCCTTTTAAGTAAGAAGTAGGTATTTGTAATTGTGTACATAAAGCCATACATTTAACCAACAAATTCTAGTTTTGTTATTTGTTTACTAGACGACCTAAAATTTAAACATTTTGAGTAACACAAAGTAACCTGTTTCTCCTGTTTTTAATGATGAAAGGTTTCTCCAAATTAAGGTTGCTGCTTGCCTAGCCCGCCGATCAGTGTATAGAGCTTCGACCGTTCCCAAGATTATTCGTGAAATGCTTAGCGTGTGTAAGGTATATCTGATTAGGAATAGCGTTCTATGAACGTTACACACTTGTATGCGCATTTCAGGTCCTTCGTGTATCTCTCAAGTTTATATTTACGCTGCCAGAACTGACGAAAATGGATATTTGTGATCATTTGCAGGTAAGGAAATCTTGAGAAAGAATATTATGTAAAAATATATGCGTGTTCAATATACCGTTATCTTTAATATTACGTTATAAAATGATAAGCGTCACTACTGAATGTCTTATATAGGCGCGTTGTCGGCAACAAGACTGCACGCCAGTTCAGAGACCTGTGCTTATAGGCTAGGTAGACGGCGCGATTCTCGTGCTGTGTAGTTGTTACCGGTCCCACATTTCTGAGCTTCAGACGCGCAAAATACGTTATCCTAGATGGTCCTTTTAATTTCTCTTTATGTATCCACATCAATATGTTTTTTTTTTAAACTGATTAATTAGAGAGTGAAGAGATTTCGGTCAGCGCTTAACATCGAGGTCTTTAGCGCCGGTGGGGGATGACATGATGTATGGAGTAACGCCGGAAAGAGTGGGCGGAGTAAACAGGAGATCCCGAGAAAACCCGCCCACCAGCGGCATCGTCCGGCACGATTCCCACATGCGAAAATCCGGGGACTGACCCCGTCGGGAATCGAACCCGGATCGCCTTGGCGAGAGGTCTAACCCTTCACCCACCGTGACTCTTCTGGTTAATTAGTAATTTCATATTGTTCACCTTAAACACTGTTGAAAGTAATATGCTTTACCTTCGCAAGAACTTGAAGCGTAAACAAAGAATTGGATTCTTTATTTAAGAAAATGAAGTTTTTTTTAATAGAACATCACTTTTTAGTTGGCCTAGTTATGAAACACGATAGCGTTTCTGTATTCGAAAATGTTTACTGCAGGGATTGTTTACAAGAAATTAATAATTAGAAGTTAGCAACCATCCACTAATCTCCTACATTTAGGAATCTGTCATTATCTAAAATAATAAATATTTACTTAAATCAGAATATTAAATGTTAAAGAAACACAGCTGCTGTGTGGTAGACGTATCAAAGATATATAAAGTTTTTGTAACAAACAAAAACTAAATACTTATAAAAATGCGTAATCATTTTGGTGTATTTAATCTAACCACGTGTTTGTTTATTTAACAAAACAGGTTTATTGATCACACTTATAGAATCCCGTAACCATAAATCACTTAATAAATATCTGAGTTTTTATGTGTCCCATTGAATATCTTCATGCTCATGGCAAAGGTAAATTGGCAAAAAGCGAATGTCAGTCTTGCTCATTGAATATTCCACTATACTAACACATTGACATATCTTACATGTGTCTCTGTAATTACGTTAATGTTACACGTGCGAATACTAAGATAAATTTGGCAACATTGAAAGTAAATTTAAAAATAAGGCCACTTTAAGATATTATGTAGGCTACACAAAATTAACTTTCTGAAGTCGTGTCAAATATGAAGAGCATATATAACAATATTTTATCTTTTTACTAGATCAACACATTTTATTTAACTGTTCATACATCCTTATTTGTTCCAGCGCAGCAACTTTAGTAATACGATTAAACGAATATTTATTTATTCACAATCATAAATGATGAAAAATAATAAAAGTGCATATGACACCCAATGCAACTAAGAAATTCTCGAAATGCTGCCACTTTTCGATTTTACGGAAAATTGCTCTTTATGAGTTATATTAAACTGATATACTTAAGAAGTATTTAAGCGGTAATTCACCAAAATAATTGTTCGTGTCTTTGAAAGATTTATGCAATGTAGACATACGCCATTGCAGTGCTCTGTCAGCATACAAAACAAAATGCCAGCTCAAGAAATGTTGCGACTAGCTCGTCTGTGGAAATATAACAAGTACTTGTGTGTTTTCAGCGCCTTAGTATTATGTCAGTGACATTGCTGTGTGGTCATCCTGTTCGTTGTGTGTAACATTGTCTCTATATTAGTCATTGTTTCAGCTGCATTATTTTTGAAATCTGAGTATTCTCAGTTTTTTTTTTGTTTGATTTTTTGTAGCTTAGTTATTTATTATTTTTCTCGAACTTTTTTTTGTTCTACTTTATATGTTTCAAGTTTATTTTAATTTATGTACGTGTTGAGTAAAACCAAACTAGCTTGTTACACTTCTATCGTTTTTCTGGTTTTACAATAATTGGTTTTCTGAGACGACGTATTACTGCTATGGCATATGTCAACAATATTTCACAAAATATATTTTTGTGCATATCTCTCTTCTCAGCACAGGCATTTAATCTTAAGGCGGTCACCTACCCCACGCTAAAAATGCGTCGTAGTGTGTTCCTAAACAGGTTTTTTCTACTAAAATATTCCACGTGTACCCATTGAGCCACCGTACGAAAAGAAAACAAACTTCAGACAAGGTCGGAATCCCATTCGTTTCCGTCAATTAGTTTATGGTTTATTTAAATTAATTTTCATTTTAAAGCCGATGTTTAGGGTACCAATGCTCCCTCAATATTCACTTTAGAAAAAAATTTCCAAGACATAATTTTCGACTGCTTTTTTATACGATCTATCACCACACAAAATTAACGCACTCCGACTTGGGACACCCTGTATACAGAGCGTGTACAGAACTGAGCAATCTAGGCTACTGCCAGATGAATCCGAGAAATTGACGTACCGCTACCTATAGACTTTGTTTGTGTTTGAAACCCGGGGAAAAAATTAAACTGTTACTTTATTTAATAATGAAAATTAGTTTTTTTAATAAGTGCTGAACGAACAATTTTTACCTTTGATTATTTCGAGAAAAAATATTGTATGTGCACGTAAGGCTTGAAACTGTTTCCTTGCGCTAAATGACGGCGCATCTCCCTCCAAGACCGCCGTAACCTTAACTTTACTTACTGTTTCTGTCTGTACGTATTCAATGTACACTTCTATGACTTAACTTTTTAAATTTTGTAATGTGTAATTAATGTGAATATATTTTTTTCTCAGAAAAGTGCAGACTATAGCATATAATATCTATACATATAAAAATGAAAGCTGACTGATTGACTGACTGACTGACTGACATATCAAACTGCAGCCCAAACCACTGGACCTAGAATCGTGAAATTTTTTGTGGGGGTTCCCCTCAGGTCGTAGGCGAGCACTAAGAAGGGATTTTTCGAAATTCGACCTCTAAAGGGGTGAAAAGGGGTGAAATGTGTTTCCGAAGAAACGTCGATAGAGCTCGAACCCGACGGCCTATCATCGTGATTTTTACTTTAATAGGAAACTCGTAAAAATGCATATTGACTATTTTAAGGATTTTTCGAAGTTCAACATTTAAGGGGCTGAAAAGACCTTAAATGTGTTTCCAATCAACTATCGATATCTATCGAACCCTTCGGGATAGAGAGTTGATATTCACTTCAAAATATTGCTTACGTATATACCCAAAAAATAGTTTTAGGTTTTTTTGAAATTCTACCCCCAGGCAGTAAAATGGGGCAAAATGTGTTTTTAATGAATCGTCTTTATCTTTGAAACACGATTGGCTATCGTCGTGATTTTAACTTTAATTGGTTACTTTTACAAATGTCTATGACAGGACTCAAAATCGTTTCGAAATTCGTTATTTAAAGGGGTGAAAATACGTGAAATGTGTTTTCGATTATCCTTCCATATCTATCGAATCAATCGAGATATCGAAGTACTCTTTGCTTTAAATTGGTGCTTTTGTAAATATCCCAAGTACCACTTAAAATATATTTTCCGAATTCAGCCCTAAACTGGTTAAAAATGGGGTAATATGAGTTATCGACTCACATTCGATATATATCGATCCCATAGTTTTTTATATAGAGACGTGATTTTTGTTTAGGATTGATGCTTATTTAAATACCTAAAAAGTAATTTTAGGAATTTTCGAAATTCGCCACCTAAGGACGTGAAAAGGGGTGAAAAGTGGTGAAAAGCGTTTTCAATTAATCGTCGATATATCTTGAACACAGCGGGCTAATGTTGTGTTTTTTACGTCCACGAAATACCAATAAAGTATTCTAAAACGTGATTAAAGGGTTTTGCGAAATTTAATCTCTTAAGTGGTGAAAAGACCTTGAACTTGTTTTAGACAAATCCTCGATATCTATCGAACCCGTCGAGATATACAATTAATTTTTGCTTCAGGATGATGATTACAGAAATTACAGCAAAACAGTTTTCAGATTTTTCGAAATTTGATTTCTCAATACTATGCAGGGGTGATATGCGTTTTTTTAGTGAATGATCGATTTTAATTCAACTGAAATGGCTAGCGATGTGATTTACACTTCAGTTGGATACATATACAAATGTCTAAGATGTAAATTAAAAATATTTCAAAATTCGACACCCAAAAGGGTGAAAAAACACAAAATTTGTTTTCCATCAACCCACGATATCTATCTAACCAGTAGCGATATTGAGGTGGTGTTCGCGTCAGAGAGATGCTTACGTAAATATTTTAAAAAAATATGTATGTATTTCTTTTATTTGTAAGAAACGTAATTATTAAGAATAAAACTTAGTTGGTCAATAATCAAGGCAGACGATCCGAAAAGCAGGAACGAGCAGCGAGAAACAACTTATACAGGAGTTTCACTACAGTAACCTATCGAGACGTAGTGTTGTACAACCTCTATGAGCCCAGGACACAGATATATATATATATATATATATATATATA